>JAOXYD010073409.1:0-12561 GCA_028565735.1 Pinacopodium congolense
CAACAATAATACATGAAATTAAGAGTTTAGAATGAACCAAATCACATCTCCAAATGGTTATCTAACTCTAAACTACGGACTATTGATGAGAACAATCACACCTATTAATCCAACTCCATCTGCTGAAAGAGAGCAAATTGAATTAGAAGTTTGTGCTATAGATGATGATGATGATTTTCCAATTCCTTTTGGAAATTATATTGAGAGTTATGTTGATTGTAAGGAAAGTGTTGCAATTGAAAGTGAAAATAAAGTTGTTGAAGTTGAAGAAAGTGTTTGTGCCTTCCTATTAAATGATTAAATGGATGATGCTTATGTTGATTTCATTGGTGTTGAGGATGAATCTCAAATTAAAGACAATGTTTTGAAGGTTCTTAATTGTGTTAATCATGATGCATTTGTCAAGTAAAATAAGGCTGAAAGTGAGAAAGCATAGGAGTTTATTAATTTCATCAGTGTTCATGCTTTCCATTCAGGGCTAA
This sequence comes from Pinacopodium congolense, assembly GCA_028565735.1. Lineage (NCBI taxonomy): Eukaryota > Viridiplantae > Streptophyta > Magnoliopsida > Malpighiales > Erythroxylaceae > Pinacopodium > Pinacopodium congolense. Next base: position 483 of record JAOXYD010073409.1, read on the forward strand.
CTATGGTAATTCAAGACTTTTTACCATGGTATTTTCAAAGTTATGATTGGTGTGTCATTAAGGATCAATGGCTAAATGAAGAAATTCTTCAAATCCTTTAAAAACCATTCATAATTTGGCCCATTTTTCTTGCGAGAAGAATGAATTAAATTTAATGGATTTTAGATCAAGGAAGAGATGTAAAATTTTCTAACCTTAAGGTCCAGCTAAAAGACCTTAAAGAAACACTTGTTGGGAGGAAACCTAAACTTAATTTCAGTTCTATTAATTTGAATTTAGTGTGTTTTAATTCCAATAAATGTGTTGAAGCCTTTTAATTATGTTTGAATTAAGTTTGGTGAGTTTTCTTTGGTTTATCCTTAGTTTAGTGTGTTTGATTTGATTTTAAGAGTGTTTTAAAATTAAATTCTGAAGTAATTTGATAAATAATCCAATCCATGTTGTTAGGACTTGAGTTGGAAGGATGTTGAAGTGAAATTGGATTAGAATTAGGAGTTAGAAGGTGTAAACAGACTTATAACGATGGTCTATAAGCCCACCGCTAAGGGATGATCAAGTCATCGTTGACATATTTAGTTCTAGACCATCAACGATGGGCTATTTATCCTATAACGATGTTGTTATAAGATGAACAAAGTGTCGTTGAAGGTCGAATATGGCGATAAAATGATGTAGTTTTACTATTCATCGTCTTCAACCTCTCTAAACTCTTCTGAAAACCCTCTTGACCTCTTTAATTTCAAAACCTTCTATCTTTGCCATTTCTTAACCAAATTGAACGTTCTTAGTGTCAATTTGTCGCATTTTCTTCCTTTTACAAGAATCTGTCATCAATTTATTCTAAAAATCAATAGATTTTTTATAATCACCTCTAAAATATCTAGATCTTTTCTCTATTCAAGCCATTCTTTTTCAATTTTCTCTCAATATAAGCATCTATTTGATTGGATTTTAGTATCATTGTGCTCCAAATTTCATTACCTTTTTTTGGGTATCAATTTCATGTAATTCTATCATCATCAGAAAATCAAGAATATTTCAGTCAAAAGAGAATATTCCGGCGACCATCACTGAAATATTTTCTAATTTTTCTTACCATTTTTAACTTGTTTGTGCTTGTTTATTGAACAGTTTCAAGTCAAATGGAGCTTAGGAGGAAGAGATTGGCTTTCAATTTGATCAGATTTACAAATCAAGAGAACTTTAACTGATTTGAAGCACATTGAGGGAACAACCTTATCATTGAGTATCCAATCCATCTGGATTTGGAAGCTCATTTCGACATATTTGATGCCTTCCGGACATTAGGACGAGACTCAGTTATCACATTAGCAGGTCCGTTCTGCCCCGATTTGATTCGCGAGTTCTTTACGAACATAGAAGATAATGACGAGGCTAATACGATTGAGATACATTTGTTAAGTCTAGGGATTCTTTTCATGGGGACATAATCTTTTCAGACCTATCTTTTTCGATTGCTACTGCTAGAGATGCCTTAGGCCTGACTAGGAATGTTAGAGGATACATTATTGCTGCCTTAAAGGCTCAGGAGAGGATTATTGTTGCAGTTATTACTCATAATGTTGCTCCCCAAACTAGTAGATTGAATGAGATGAGATATGTAGATGTGTATCTCTTATATAAGATGTTGCATGGATTATGTGCCATCTTAAGATTACTGTTAGCTGAATTTCTTATTTTTTTCATGAGGGATGTGGTGAAGCTTAAGAGGCCCAGCAAGAACCTCTATTTTCCTTATTTACTGACGAAGATATTTATGGATGCAGGAGTTCCCTTAAACTCTTTATAGCTTGAAGATCCTACTCGTCATAACATCATTAATAAAAGCATGTTTAAGTTATGGCATTTTACATATCAAGTAGGCCAGTGGCACCGACTTCGTGAGGGTGAGGATCCACCTATTGATGCTGCATAGCTTGGGATTAATGAGGATATGTGTGAGGCTTCATTTGAGGCCACTCGAGCATTCTTCCTCCTCGCCCACACTCGCCTGCTGCTACTTCAGTTCCACCATCGCCAGCTGCTTCAGACGATCCTCAGGTTGTTATAATGTAGTACCTGATTAACATGGAGGGTCGTCTTACTTCTAAGCTTTCAAAGTTTTGATCATCCTTATTTTTCGAGATGTCTCGTCAATTCGATGGTCTTGAGCATTAGGCTGATGAGTTGACTACCCGAGTTAGGAGCCTAAAGGATTTTTAGTGTTCCAGGGATGCCAATAACCCTTCTTCTTAGTTATTTTGGTTATTCATTTTGTTGTTTTAGTTTTTTCAGTTTAGTAGTATAGGTTTCCCTTTTATAGTTTAGATTTCTGTTGTTCTTTCATCAGATCTTATGACTATTTTTGGTATATGTTGGCTCCTTGATGTATTTGACTTTAATATTTATACGAGTGGAACTTCTTTTGGCTATTTTTTGTGTTATCTTTCTTTTGATTTTAGTTCCTACACGTTTGTTCCATTACACCGTCAGATCTTCAAGTTTATATCAAACAAATGTATTTCTTTCCCTACTCTCCTAAATTATACTTTTCATTTTCTATTTTAAACATTGAGGACAATGTTTAGTTTAAGTGTGGGAAAGGGATTTATCATATTGATCTGTTAATTCAATTGAGTTTTGTTTGTTTGATAGTAATTTGATTTATCATCGTTTTCATCACAGTCTATAAATTGTGAAAAAAAAGTTTCGATTTTGATCCTTCTTATTATTCATGATTTCATTTGAATTCAATTATTTTGGCAATTTGAAATGTTATCTGATTAATTTTAATTATTAATGACTAAATGCATTTAACTCATTTCATAATTTTGAAGGTAGATACCTAATGATTAGAATGATATTTCACATATAAAATGCAATTTCATGAGCAATTTTGTAACTTCTTTTAAGACGCTTTTATTATTCAAAGAAAAAGAATTAGAATTAACCCAAAAAATTTTAAAAAATAATTAGTTAATTAGTAAAATAAGTAAGTAGAACCACTAATTTGATTTCTAATGTTGTACATGTGTATATAAAATAAAAAAGAAAAAAAAAGAAAAAGAAAATTGTAAATATATATGTATATGAGATTTGAAGTTATGAGTGGGACTAATCGTCAGATGAGTTACTGTGACACAGTTGAGTAACCGGGGGTTATTCATGACAAAATATTCACCTTCGTGTAAAAAGAGTGAAGTGACCTCTCAACTAATCTGCATACGAATTTAAATAATTAGGTGATTAATTAATTTTTTGTTGTAAAGGATGTGAAAGTGTTAAAAAGATGATGCATTAAACTCAGTTTATTGGTCTTTTACATGTGGGATTAATTTTTATATTTAAGTTAAAACTTGAAAAAGCTTGAAATAATTTAAATGCATTTTCAATTTGATATTATTTATTAATCTTATAACATTTCCATGCGTCAATATTTTTGAAGGACCAAGAAAGCATTTTCAATAATTCCAGTGTTAATTTTGAATTGTTTTTCCTATTTTTATATCCTATTATGACTTTGATAATGAATTAATTTGATTGAGGACAAGCAAATGCTTAAGTATGAGGGAATTGTTACGGGCCAAATTGATAGAGTTTTAATGGTTAATTTGTTGAATTATAGCCCATAATTCAGTGTATAAAACTTAAATTTATGTCTTATTATGTTTAATTTGTAGAATGAATCTTGATGATGAAGATTATAGTAAAAAGGAGAAGAATTCACCTTAATTCAGTCCATCAACGGCATCCCTGGTAGGGTCATGTTAATGGATGAACAAGATGCCATTTAAGAGACAGAATTCGACCATTAACAATGGTCTAGTAGGGTACTGTTGATGGTAGCAGGGTGCCATTGAAGGTGCAGTCAATAATTCCAACTCTAATTCTCTATAATTACGGTTGTGGCATGTCTCCAGCTTATCCCCTTTGTCCGATAACACAAATGGGAGTCTTCAAAGGCTGCATAACACAAGGAAAAACAAAACAACAGGCAACAAGTTAGCAAAATGCAGATCTAACCTTAGATAGAGAAGCTCTTGCTCCCCTCTTAGATTTTCTTAGATGTCTTAGGCTTCAAACACTTGTAATTTGAGTTATATTGTGTATTTTGAGTTACTGTTTCCTAGAGATTGAAGCTAAGACATGTATCTGAGTTTCTAAACCATTATAAAGGGGTTTCCTAACTCATATTATTACTTATTTTCTCTTGTTTTTTGAATTAATCAAAGTTCATGTTCTTATGTTCATATTCTTGAATGTTCTTTGATTTTCTTGCAAGATCTTATGGATTTTGAAGCTGTGTTAATGTCCAGATCAAGTTAAGAAGTTCAAGAATAGTCCAAAAGCTTTCTAAACATGTTTTGTAACTTTTAAACTATTTATTTCAACTTATATTTGTAGATCTATCAAAGTATATAGATTAAGATGCATATTTTCTATGCTTTAATGATTATGTATGCTTAAATAAATTTTCTAGCTTCAAATTTGTGTTTCAATGTTTTAGGAGAGTTTAAAGGCATGTAATAAGGTTTGATTTTGTTTATTGAAGACCTTAAAGTTCTAATTTTGGCCTGATCAACTAAGATTAGAGTGAAAGATAATCTAGGATCCGAGAAATCTACCTAGGTTATTTGGAAAATTAATAAATAACATAAATCAATCAATGAATGACCAAACTTTGATTATTTGTGAGAGTTAGAAATTTGAGACCGCAAATCCAGAAATCAACCTTCTTGAAATGAAAGTCCATTGTCTAGATTTAAAGCATAACCAAGCTTTAAACTAAATTTAATGGAGAAAAGGCATAAGTCTTAATCATAACGTTGTCTTGAATTCGTGAAGGAACTCTAATCAACATTTGAACTTTTTTTAAGCTCAATTAATTCATTAATCACTTAATCTTGATCTGGGTTCCACATGTTTATAATTTTCAGGAATTTTATAAATCAGTTTATAATTCAAAATTGCAAAGGTTTGAAGAAAAATTAGGAAAACTAGGATAGTTTAGTAATTTTATCTTTTCATCTTTTTAATCAATTAATTTGGAATTTCCTGGATAATTGTAATCTAATTAATCTGGTATTTAATTAAAGAACAACATTTTCCCCATTGGGTTCGTCATTCAGAGTCTGAAGATTACTCCACTTTATTACTTGTTTGATAGATGCACTTTTCTTTCGTCACGTTGGTTTTTACTTAATATCATTTTGGTTTTCAAAGTAAAATCGGTTTAAAAAACTCCTATTTTTAATCAATTCAACCAACGAACAACACATATCATGCATGTAGGAACGTGATAGTCCTCAGTAATTTTTAAACATTCAATCATCTATGTTCTTGCATTCCTACAAGTTGTGTTATTGACTAGAGATAGAGTCATAATTTATGTGCTTTATCCACTCCTAAAGCCCATCTTTAGGTGTTTGTTGCTATCCTTATATCTCTTCCATATTAAGATCTTGTATTCTCAACTTGTTTAAACTCTCACTATGGTTAATACTAGAGGTGGTAGCATCTCTAGGAGTAGGAAATCCAAAGCCCATTAAGAGGATGACTAGTTAGATGTTGATTCTGACCAGTGTCAAGATTGTGCCTGTAGAAAGCTTTAAAAAATCATGTCATTGCTCTTATCCAAATAGATATGTTTAAAGAAAATAGGTTTGTGCAGTTTTTTTTATCAAAGGTGGGAGCCTCTCCTCACTCTTTCTTATAAAATTTGTCCTATTGTTGTTAAGCTTTTCTACTATAACCTTAGAGAGGTTAAAGAAAATGATGAGTATATCATCTTGTCTAAAGTATAAAATGTTCCTATTTGTCTCTTTAGAAATATTAAAACCATTCTAGAAATCCTTATTCCCTCTATCTTCTCTCATTGCTATTGTATTTCTAAATTTAGTGATACCCCTTACATCTTAGCCAAGAGAGTTAAACCATCTTCAAGTTAGAAAGTGAGGAAGGTATTATAGAAAAACTATGAGATGTAAGAAACTTAAGTGCTAACCCTAAGTTCCACCATTTGTTCATCAAATATAACTTCCTTTCTTCTAGTCATTATAATGACCTCAGGTATGATGATCTTTGGTTACTTTCCACCCTATGCTTAGTAAGAAAATCCATTTAAGCGATTTCATTTTACATAACATGATCCATTTTATCCGATTCAGGAAAAAGGGCCAACACATTCCTTATTCTTTTATTCTTAGCCACATCTTTCAACATTTTTGTATTCCTTTGATAGAAGATGATTTTGAGAGCTACTTCTTCTTTAATCAAAACTTCCTAAAGTGCATGGGTTTTTGATTTGTGGATGGTTATATAACTCAAACTCATCAGCATCAATGACATTCAGCCACCCTCATACTTCATGATGATCAGCAAGAGCACCAAAAATCTGCTACTCATGAACTTCTGGTTGATGCTGACGCTGATCCTAATTTTTATGGTGGTGATTCTACTCTTCGTGAAGATACTAAGCCTATTTTTGGTACTTTTCTGGACCTCCACCTATTTCCTTTAAGTCCGAGATTGCTTCCCTTCATCGTAAGGTTAATTATTTAATGAGTAAGGTAGACACACATAGTGCTTTACTTTACGAGCATAACACCTTACTTCGCAAGCTTCTCTCTCAGCTTCCTCCTCAGTCTCCATAAGATTTTTCTTACAGGATACTTGTTTTTATTGATGTCTTGTTACTATTTTTTATGTATGAATTATTGTTCATTTATGTCATTGAATCCTTTGTATGAAGTTTTTTTTTTCGGCTTATCTTTCTCTTCGTATGATATTAATTATGACTTACTTGCCTACTAATTAGATTGTTTAGATATATTGTTTGATGTTTGGATGTTTTATACGTGAACCTTTTTGGTGATGTTAAAAAGGGAAAGATAGTAAGTGATATTATATTATTGTATGATATTGTGATATTTGATGAAAAATGTAAGCATTATAATTTTTGTAGGGGGAGTGTATCTTATCTGTATTTATGCTAAATTCAGGGGGAGCTAACTTTTGCCATATTATCTTAATTAAACCTGTATAATTGTGATGTTTGTTTAAACAGATTATTTTTCCCTGGACATCACTATCTAGTAATTCTATCATATTGAGGGGGGTTTGTCAAAACATTAATGTATATGAGATTTGTGGTCAATATTTGTTATTATTATGCAATGCATAATACCACTGGTTTTGTCATCAACAAAAAGAGGGAGATTGTTGAACCAAGGTAGGTTCCACCTTATTTTAGTAATGACAAAACAGGCCTTATTACTAATGTTGTGTTCAAGTGTGTTTTGAAAGATAGGTTACATAAAGTTCAAGTATGATTGCTTAAGGATTCTGGAGATAGAATTGAAGAACATATACAAAGAGTTTTAAAGTAGAAAATGAAATTTTACGAAGAATCAAAGCTTAAAGAAGAAAATTGTTTTTAAATAGTTTCACTTATGTTATTTTTAGTGTAAACTTTGTTTAATTTTGTTTTGGTGGTTTTAGAGGCCCTTTTGTATGCTCATTCATGCATACATATCTTAGAATATGCATACAGATGCATAAACAGGAGGTTTATGTGGTTAATATGATTGTATCCTCTTAATAATTGATGTAATTGATTAAGAATGCATTAAGTTAGACATTTAGTATGAAATGTTTTTTAAAGATTAACTTAAGTGATTTGAAATTGAACAATTTGCTAGCATTGGTTTCTATGGGTAGGTTTAGTTGGGTTGTAGTTTTGGTTTTTTATTATGGTTTTTGTTTTTTTGTATAGGATTTTGTGTATTTTTTTAGTTTTTATAATGTATTAATGTGTTATTTTTATTGGTTTCAGTGTTATTTTTTTTATTTCTGTGTTTAAAAAAATTAAAAATAAAAACTAAAAATAGAAATCCAACTAAACAAGGCCTAAGATTATAATGAGTTTGGGTCAAAGTATTTAGTTTTTGTTAATCTATTTAGATCATTTTACCAAATGGTAAAGAACGATTGCCCAAATATCAGCCTTTTTATCTATAAGTTGATCACATGATAAAGAACGGTTTACCAAATACTTTCTTTCGGTAAATCGATCAATCGAAGGTTGCCTATAGTTCAACCGAATGTTAAGCAAATGAAAAGAAAAATCTAGGTTAGATAGATTACACAACGGTAAGAAAATTGATCCAATGCAACGTTAACATATCTGTTGGGCAACAGATATATTGACCATTGGGCAATGGATATATGGTTGATTATTGAATATAAATAAGTTTTTTTTATAAGTGTTTGAAGATAAGATTTTTATTAGATTTTTATAAGAGTCTCACAACATTTTTTAACACAGAATATACAAGTTATTAGCAATGTTTTTATATGTTTCTTTCCATTTGTTACTTGTGAAAAGTTTTGTTGTGTGTTGAGTGGTGAGTTTGAGGCAACTTATTTTTGTGCATTCATTTGGGCCTCTTTTATACACTAAGTAAAAGTGAGTGAAGTATGATTCCTGTATAATTGTTCTTAGAGTTATTAAGAAGTTATTCTTGAGCCTAGGAAAAAGAATTGAGTGAAATGTTATCCTTGAGCCTTGAAAATGATTGTAAGATCAAACGTTGTATTCTTTCATTGATTTAGTACAATCATCTTAACAGTACTGTTGGGAATTAGAGTAAGGGTAAGTGTACAACTCTAAACTAATATAAATTCGGTGTATCTCTTCTTCCCTTACTCTTTACGCATTTATTTATTGAGTTTATAGTTTGTTTTAGTAAATTAGTTATAAGCTTCTGCATTCTTTCATATCAATCTATTTAGAGAAATCATTTTTTAAACCTAACTCATCCCCCCTTTTAGGTGCCATTCAAACCTAACAATTTCAAGAGGCTTAGTAGGTTAAAGCAAGGGTTTTTGATATGTAAGAGCCTTTAGGACACAAAGCTAGTCATTGTAATGAGGAAAGCATCGTGATTTTGGTTAAAGATGGAAAGTTTTCAAATATAAACATACAATACATTGGTTGACTATTCATGCTCCAATCGACTAGTCACTAGTCGATTGATTGTTTACAATAGTCGAAAAAAAACTAAAAATATTTTAAAAACATTTTAAAATAATTATCCTACCATCAAAATTAATTTAAAACAAGTCTCAAAGCACATATAAGAATTTGTTTTAATTACCACATTAATTTAAGTGCTAAAAATTAAAAAATGTGACTTTTTTAAAATTTATGTCATTTTAAAGCATATAAACTATATGAATCCAATGTTTTGAGAGCCCTTAAAATATATGAGCCTTAAACAATACTTACAGATAAGTTTTAAAAAAATAATAGCGTTAGAGTTTCCATAAAGCTTGATTTTTCTTTTTCTTCAAATATAAACTCCAAGTTAAGGTTTTCTCTTTAACTTTATCACCATATGTACCTATCTTTAATGTTGCATTAAAAACTCAAATAATTAGTAGAATTTATGTTTTTTTATTATTACAATTAAGATTAAAAACTCCTTTGGTTTAATAGAAATGGGAAGCAGAATAAGGTGTTATGTTTTCATTTTATGATATGATCTTTATACATTGCCATAAAATTGAAGACATGGAGTGATAATGGGTTGAAAAAACTTAAGTTTCTCCTTACAAGAATAGGAGTTACAATAGGCAGAGACGAAGAGCTTCCAAACTTTTTTAGTGTCTGCATCATCAATATCCCTATTCATAAGTAAATTTACGTCATCCTCTTTCTTTTCTCTCTTAGACTTCTAATTTTCTTTATAACAGACCATCCATGGTGTTGACATAGAAGATGTTGTTTCATAGATGGCATGGTTTGAAAAGAGAATGAAGTTGGTTTGAACAGAATCAATGGTTCCAACACAAGAAAAATTAATGTTTATGTCTTCTTGTTGATTTGGTTAAAAATATTTTCAAAAAAGCTAAGTTAGCATTAATTAATAGAAAGCTAATGGGAAGTTGGAGTTGGGATGTTTTTAAAACGTTTTGGAAACATTAAGATCTTTTTCAATGTTTGTTAAAACATTAGGATCTTATCTAAACACAATGAAACGTTAAGACCTTATTTGTATATATGTTAGGACATTTAGGGACAATTTAGCCCTTATGCCTATTAATAAATAAAGGATGTAGATGTGTTTGAAAGTTGAAGCGTATTTGACATGAATGTGTTTGAAAGTTAAAGCATATTACTTTGTATATATTCATTTTGTGTACAGGACTAAATTTTTAGAATTGAGTTAAAGTTTGAAAAAATGAAGTAAATTAAATTAACTTTCAAATTGATATGAGTATTTAACTACATATCATTTTGATGATCCATGATGATTAAATGAGTGTTGGAGAATTTTCAATGACCATATTTAATGAAATTAATAATTTTTCTAAAATTATTTTCTAGTTGAGATTGAATGATATATTAGTTTACTTAAAGATAAGCAAATACTTAAGTATAGAGGAATTTGATAATGAGTAAAGTGTGTATATTTATTGGTGTATTATTATGTGAATTTTACCCACTATCTATTAAATTAGATTCCTAATGACCCATTTTGTGAAGTATAGGTACATGTTGGCTTGGAAAGGAAAAAAAAAAGCAAAACAAAAAAAGAAGAAGAAGAAATTTTATGATCAAAATTCAGAAACAAAATGGTTGCAAACAACATTGCCTTTATGGACATAATGAAGGCCATCGTTGTAGTGCATGATAGAAGATAGAATATAAACATTAGTGACACAATGACATTGTTATGACTCTAGATATTGCCATTGTTATCTCGAAGCAAGACAGTAGATGAATAGCTCTGCAGAATGGCTCCATTGTGGTTAAAATCAAATGCCATTTTAGTCCCTAAACAATAGTGGGAAAGGAAGAATTGGAGACTAAATAGGAAAGAGACATACACAATATGATATATTGGGGTCTCTTCATTCTAAGAAGCCTTAAGACATATAAAAGGCAAGCAAGACATCATAAGAGAATCTTTTGGTAGATTTTAGATTTAAGTTTTCAAGGTTTTCCCATTGAGAATTGCTTCAAGGTGACGAAAGAGGTTTATATTAGTGGACAAAGGTAAAGAGTTTTAGAGGAGAAGAAAATAATCATTTTCATGAACAATCTTTTTCTTTACTCTTGAATACTCTTATGTTTAATTCAATGGCATTTTTTATTTAATTGTTTTCACTATTTAGCTAGGAATATTTAAGGATATTTTTGTATAGGATTGTCAATTTACATTTAATTTAATACAATTTTTTTAAAAACAAAATTTCTATATTTGTAATTGCATGATTAGATTTATGGTAGTAGATAACTGAATTAAATTGCATGAGTTGTCTTATTATAAGAAGCATCTAAAAATATTCTTATTAAATACTAAAACACAACTAGATAAATTATGATCGCCACCTTAGGTCATTCCCATTTGATTTTAGTTGTTAATTTAATTTAATTTATTTTTTAATATTTAATTCCATAATCTATTAATCATTAGGTTAATAAATAATTATTCAATTTAGACTAGTATTGCTAGAAATCCCCATGAGAATGATACTCAACTTACTGATATACTATAGTTAAGATAGATATATTTGTCTAGAGTTGTGAAGTATAAGTAGGGATGTCAATCGGGTGGGTCAGATCAGGTTCGGGTTGGGTTATTCGAGTCAACACCAATTTGGGTTCAGGTCTGGTCATTTTGAGTTCGGGCCATTTTGGGTTGAAAGGTTTTCGAGTTTAGATCGGGTTAATTTAGGTTCGGGTCAATTTCATGTCGGGTTAAATGAAGTTTCATATATGTATGGATAAAAAAATTTATTTGTCATTTCCCAAACTCTAAAATCTAAATAACAATATGTTTAATTAATTTTTTGAGATAATTATTCTTAAAGCTTTTAATAATTAAAAATAAAAATTTTAATTTATTTGCTAAAAATTTTAAAATGATCCTTTTAACTTAAATCAGTTTTTTTTAATCTAAGGAAAAAAAACGTGTTTGCAAGGTTTTTTAAAATTTACTTATATGAATATAATGGTTTATGTGACTAAATAAAAACTAAGTGGGTTATTTGATAAGATTAAAAGGGAAAA
>JAOXYD010073420.1:0-12561 GCA_028565735.1 Pinacopodium congolense
CTTTATATTAGATTTAATTTTAGTTAGAATAATTATTTATTGATTATATAATAATATATATTATAATTTTATTTATATATTTAATTTTATAATTTATTTTGACTTATTTTTATAATTTTTATATTTTATTAACTTATACCAGTTTAATACTGATTTTTATAATGATTTAATTTCAATTGAACTTTTAAACCTTAAACTTTTAGCATTACTTGTTTGATACCCGATCCGGTTTTGAAAACATTGATTATTAGAATGTTGTTAGACATTTTAACATTACTTGATCAATACTTTTGGGGATGTTTGGTAATATTGTTAGTTTCGATTTTTGTGTGTTTTTTCAATATTTTTTCTATTTTTTCGGTTTTTTGTTTTATTAGTGTATTTTTTTAGATTTTTATACTTTTTTCAATTTATGTGTTTAGAAAAATAAAAAAAATAATAAAAACGAAAAATGTTTCCAAACATCCTATTCTTAAACACCAGTCTCAACAACATAATTTGGTTATTAAATCATCTTCGAGAAAATAAGGCCGAGGCCCTTTTGCGCTTCAATACCTTTGGATTGGACGACTTACAGTCTTTGACTTTAGCCAATTGCTACTCTTTTAACACTAAACTCTTTATTATTTTTATAATTATCTATGATTTAATCTAATTCAATAACTTTCACCAATCAAATAATAATAATAAGGCCAATTAACAAATTTCAAAAAGATATTAAGATTGGACGCAGATGTTTAAAATGAAATAGAACTGAGTTAAAAAATTTACTTGAAATCATCAATTTTTTTAATTAGAGAATGTACTCAGTGACTTTGGACTCTGCTATTCAGTTATTAATGTTTTTAAAAAAAACATAGATAGTGAATAGAATAATTGTTGCCATATCATGGACATGGCAGAATCATAAAAATATTGTTCTTCGATATCAATATCTATGTAAAACTATTGCCTAGTTATGAAGATAGAAATATTGTGTGTATCTTGATATATTTTTAAGTTTTATTTTGATATCTGTTTTAGGTTAGTTCCATATTTGTTCCATATTTTAAAGCTAAAATATGTAGAGTTTATTGTATGTAAAGAATTGTCTTTTGCCTATGAAAGCTACAATACAATAGGTCAATTTCTCTTGAACATCTTTCTATTTGTCAATTCTTGTCCTAGTACAGAGTCTTCAAACCCTAAATCTTTTTAAAATTGAAAGCCAAATTTAACAAATACAGAGACAACGAGTAGCAAAGACAGTAGGAAAGGTAGTAATAAAAAAATAATACTAAAATTGGGATAGATCCAACATTTCCCTACTAAATAATAAAAAAATAGTTCTAAAATTGTGATAGATCTAAAATGTCCATCCTATCTTCATCTCTCAAACAATCCAAGTGCAATTATTAGTTTTTGCTTTTGTAAAGAGCCAAACTATGAGACATGGAAAAAGGCAATGAGAAGTTTTCTAAAGGCTAAAAACAAGTTGGAATCTATAGATGGCTGTGGGGAAGTTGTTAGGGGTATAATTGATAATGTTTTTCATTATTATTTGATGTATATTTACTTCTATTTTGATGTTTAAATGTTCAATTTATATTTGTGATTGTTCGATTTGCAAATTAATGCCTAAGAGAAAAGAATTTGTGAAAGAGATCAAAATTTAGAGCATTTTATGACTTAAACATGGGTTATGGAAAAACCCTCATTTAAGTCCCTAAAACCTATGTTTAAGTCTATTTTTTAGACTTAAATATGAGTAATGAATGACACCATTTAAGCACCGACTCAAAGGTTGTTAAAGTACCTAGGCATATTTTTCCAATCGTATCTTTCACAAATTCAGTTCCAACTTGTAGCCAACTTGCAAGAGATATATAAAAAGCTATTTTTGTGTAAAAAGGAAGAGTCTTTAGCAATCATAAACACTTTCTTAGGTAGATTTTAGTTCTCCTCTCTTTATGTTAGGTTTTTTTTTCTGTTTTCATTTTCAACCTTTTATTTGGATATTTCAAGTTTTTTTAAGGATTTAAAGGATTTTGACTTGTGATTCAGAGTTATATTTCACTTTAGAGCTTAAATTGTTACTTTCTAAACTCTTTAATCACTTATATCTCAATCTTTTGTTAGATTTATTCAAGAACATGTTGCGTCAATTTCATCTTTATTGTTATTTGATTCATATATGGATTTAATCTAATTTTTAGATAATGTAAGGCTACCAAATGCTTAAATTAAGTTTCTTATACATATGGGATGATATTTTTTTGTTTATTTTAATGCTTAATGTTTGTTTTAAGTTATCCACTTAAAAGAAATACATTAGAAGATTAAGGATCTGAGAATTCCAACTTAATTATTGGATAAATCAATACACAATGTTGTTTAAATCCATGAATGATAGAACTTTAGTTAATTATGAGAGTATTAATATAAAAATAAGGGATTTTTGGATTAAACTTCTTGAACTCTATGCTTATTATTTAAGTTTGATGAATGACCAAACTTCAAAATAGTATTAATAGAGATAAGGCATTATCTTAACCATAGCATTGTCTTCATTCAGTGAAGCTACCCTAGATTAGGCATTCCAAACTTTTCACAACCTAATTGAATCATTGAAAGGATTAATATTAGCTAATTACTTTAATTTGGTAACCTTTAAAGCATCCTTGAACTCCCTTGCTTTAATTAAAGTTTTTAGGTTCATTTAGTTATCTAAACTTTTATAATTCACAATTTTAAGTTCTCTAAATAATTATAATTCCAGTGAACTAGTACTCGCAATATTTTCCTTATGGGATTGATATCTAGACTCTTAATTGAATCAATAATATTACTTGTTGACTAGTATAATTACCATAAAAGTTAGTTTTAAATTAATTTTGATTTACATGTTAAAAAATTGAATTATTTGAGCTTATTTAGTATTAGAGCAACTAACAGTAAGTTTTTAGAGTCGTTACTAAGGATTATATCTAGTGATATTAGGAATATATCAGTGACAATTCCTCTAAATATTTTTCTTTTCTTTTCTCTGTTTGTTTTCTAGATTGTTTATCTTTATTATTTTCTATGTTTTTTAATATTTAGATTTAAATTTTCTTTTTTTCCTTTGTTTTCTTTCGATTTATATGTTAGGAAATCTTTTGGTGACTTCTTTTAGTCATTAAGAAGATATGGAGGTAAGAGGACTATTGGAAAGATTACTAATGGTATCCTGAAGTTATAGGAAATGGTTGGGGCAATGGTTATTCAGAGCAATTTGATGAAACTTATACCCCTAATTTGATGACCTATTCTGATTACCTTTAGGATAATCCACCTTATTTTTAATGGCCTTCATCTTTTTAGTATCTAGAGCAACCTCTGAATGGCGTAAGATCAACAATTTATCCGTTAATTAATGAAAGCATGTCTAAAAATATGTTGAGGACATAATTTTTAGTGAGTAGAAGCTCATATTTAAATAAAAGGAGTTTGAAGTAGAAGCTTATGATAAAATTGTCAAGAGTGAGGAAATTATTAAACCTGAGAAGACATTAGAGAACATTGATTTTCTAGGTGTTATAGTTGTTGATCCTAGACTGAAAGTTGTAATTCTAGATTTATTTACCATGGTGTATTATCAAAGGAAAGAGTATTAAATATGTTTCATCAAAGGTAGGTTTACAATGCATTTAAGAAGCTAATTTGAGGCATAGGAGCCCTTTGAATTTTAGCTTGACCATATCAAAACAATGGAGAAAATAAGTTGGATGATGGACCTAAGAAGCAATTTAAAATTCCCTAATATTAAGGTCCAGTTAAAGACTTCAAGAAATGCTTATTGGGAGACTTAAAGAAGCACTTTTTGGCGTAGAAGTAAGATTTATTATGCTTATGGTTTACTTTACTTAGTTTGGTGTACTTTTCTTCTATTTCAATTTTGTGCTCCTTGACATTCTTTGACCATATTTACTTTAATGGTGGCTAGCATTTGTTCATCTTATCTCTAGGGCCTTGATGTTATTTTTATGTATTTTTAGATGCTATGCTAAGTATTTTATATACTTTGACGAAGTGATATTAAGCTCATATCATTATACAGGTGTATTCCTTTATCTTTTCTCCTATTATTGTTCTTTATTGTTGTTTTATAAACATTGGGGACAATGTTCAATTTAAGTGTGGGGGAGGGATATCAATCTTATACACTTATGTTTATCTTATTCTGTATCTCATCATTTTATCATCCTTTCATAATAGTATATAATTTATGGAAACAAATGAGGTTTTGATGCATATCATTGACAATTTTTCCTTTTGATTTTGATTATTTTAACAATTTGAGATGTTATATGATTAATTATAATTTTTTTTTACAAAATTATTTTAAATTAATTCATGTTTTTTATAAAGGATACCTAATGATCATGATGATATTCCATTTATAAAATGCATATTCCTAAGTGAATTATGACTTCGTCTAAAATTTTTCATCATCTTATCTAAGTTAAACTAAATAAAACATGCAAACATACAAGAAACAAAATGTGAATAAGTGAGTAAGTTTTCATTCACTCTGTTGGCTTTGAACTAATTACTCAAATTTAAATAGTGGTTTTAATAGCCAGTTGATGAGAGGTGACTCGGCTGAGTAACCAAGGGTGTTCACAGCAAAATATTCACTTTTGTGTAAAAAGATTGAGTGACTTTTTAACCAAGTGTTAAAATTTCACATTTTTTTGTTTATGTTTTGTTCTAAATTAATAAAAGATGTGGATTTTCTTAAATAATGGTACATTTTACTTTGCTTATATTCATTTTACACGTGGAATTTGGTTTGTGACTTACGTTGAAGATTAGTAAAGCCTGAAGTGATTTGAAGTTCATTCGTGATTTGATATTATTAATGGTTATATTACATCTCATTGCATCATTATGATTAAATGATTAAGGAAATATTTTCAATGGTTATGTTTGATGAGTTTAGTTCATTTTTCCTTTGCTTATATCTTATTATAAGATTAGTGATGGATTGGTTTATTTGAGGACAAGGAAACACTTAAATGTGGGGGAGTAAATCAATATTTTAAAGTGAAAATAAAAATCAATATGTAATATAGTGGATTCAATTAAGAATCTAGATATTTATCCCATCACAAAAATACTGTGAGTAATAGGTCACTCGAATTATAATTATCTAGAAAAATCATAATTGTGAATTATAAAAGTTTAGACAAGTAAATGAACCTAAAAACTTCAATCAATGTAAAGAAGTTGAAGGATGATTTAAAGATTACCAAATTGAAGTGACTAGCTAAGGCCATGTTTGTTTTCACTTATGTTTTCGTTTTTCATTTCTTATTTTTCTGGACAAAAAAATCAATAAAAATAACATATAAATAAAAAAGACAACATACAATACAACACAAAAACCCGAAAAACAGCACAAAAACCTAAAAATATACACAAAAATCATTACATATACAAAAAACCAAAAAACCAAAAACAGAAACAAGAAGTGATATTAAACGTGCTTTAAGGTTCAAGTTTTCAATGATTCAATTGAGTTAAAAAAGGGTTAGAATGCCTAATTTAAGATATCTTCACTAAATCAAGGCAATGCTAGGGTTAAGAAAATACCTTATCTCTATCGATCCTATCATGAAGTTTAGTCAATTATTAGACTAAGGTAAAAGGTGTAAACAAGAAGCGTAATCTAAAAATCCCTTATTTCTAGATTACCCTCATGATTAACCAAAATTTGGTCATTCATTGATTTAAATTACGTTTTTATTGATTTATCCAATAATTAAGATAGATTTATTGGATCCTTAATCATCTAATGTCTTTATCTTAAGTGCTAACTTAAAACAAGCATTAAGCATTAAGATAAATAAAGATCATCAACCAACATGCATAAGAAACTCAATTAAAGCATTTACTAGCCTTACCTTAGCTAAAAATTAGACTAAAACCACATATAAATTAAAGAATAATAAAGATGAAACTTAAGCAACATGTTCTTTAACAAATCCACAAAAAGAGTAAGATACGTGTGATTAAAAAGTTTAAAAAGTATCAAGTTAAGCTTTAAAGTGAAATACAACTCTAAATCACACCTACAAATCCTTTGAATCCTTAAAAATAGCCTAAAATCTCTAAATACAAAGACTGAAAATGAAAATAGAAGAAAATCATAACCTAGATAGAGGAGACTAAAATCTAGCTAAGAAAGTATTTATGGCTTCTAAAGACTCTTCCTTTTTACACAAAAATGGCCTCTTATGTGTCTCTTGTAAGTAATCTGCAAGTTCGAGCAGTTTAATTTGAACTAGTCAAAGATCTTTCTAGAAAAAGGCTTTCAGATACTTAAATGGCCCTTATGTTGGTACTTAAACAACATCGTTCAACACCCACATTTAAGTCCTTAAAACAAACTTAAATGTTGTTATAGGGACTTAAACAGGGTTTTTGGGGACTTAAATGAGGGTTTTTGGTTAAACCATGTTTAAGTCTTGAAATGATACAAAGTTTGATCTTTTTTACACAATTATTCTCTTTTGGGCATTAATCTGTGAATCAAGCAATCTCAAACATAAATTGAGCATTTAAATTTCAAAATAAGAGTAAATACACATTAAAAAATAATATAAAACGCTATGACCTATACCCCTAAACATGGCACCATCACTAAACCATATGGAAACATATATGCTCTAGGATATGTGCAATTCAATGTTGATTTCATGGATCTATAATTCTATTGAAACAACTTGCAATCCATTGTTACATATCTAGAAAGTGTTAATGATACGTGTTATGATCTAAAAGAAAGGTTTTTAGCTTGAAGTGGACCATATATTTATGAGTTGAAGTGTGAGATAGCAAAGAAAATAGTCAAATAATGAGTGGATGAACACAATTTTCATTTAATGGGGCTAAATGATGCTATATTTTTTTATGGTATATACATATATACAAATATTAGTCATGAATACTTTTCCATAATTGAACAAAGGGCTATATGGTACATTAAGAAAAACAATTGCAAGTACATTACATAAGATAAACACCAACATCGTCAAGATATGGATTTTGAAACCCTAATTGTTGCAAATTCACTTTTTCAAAGCCATGAGGCTATGACATAAGTAGAGATGTTGGTGTGTAGTCATTATGACAAGAAGGGACATGAAAGATAATAATACTTTGAACTCATAGGTTATCCATCTTGATGGGGTTGTGGACATGGAAGTGGAGGATAATGTATAAGGAGAAGCATTTAAGGAGGAAGAGGGGAGCAATATGCAGGTTAGTAACATGAAGCACATGCAGCCTTGGCACAAACTAAAGAAACTCGTAATGTATAACCTAAAGGAGTCATTAGTGTACCTAGTTCATATAAAGATCAAGTGAAAATGTTTTTGGTATTAAATAATCTAGGTAATTAAATTAAGAAACTCTCTGGTAACTGTTTCAACACAACATATAAAGGTAAATGGATGTTAAATATTGAAGCATTAAATTATATGACAAGTTATATTAACTTCTTAACAAATATTGTTGCAATAACCTCTTCCCTTTTTAGGATGCTGGATTGCAAATATACTATAGCCACCAAAAGTGGAAAAGGGATGTTGAGGTCTAGTTTGATGTTAATAAATGTTCTTATATGTCTAATCTATCATGTGATCTTATTTCAAACAATTATTATTAGATGCCTATTGTGTTGGAACATTTTTAACAGGCTTTGTATAATAGTAGACCTCTTCTCAGTGTGCCTAATTGGAATGGGTGAACTAGAGATTGAAGTCTACCAATATAAGTGAGTGGCATTCCATATTTCAAAGATGGCAATGAGCATGGACTCACACACAGAATCTTACACTTTATTAGTAGAAGTCAAGATAGTAATAAACTAGATTTGTGTGATGTATATTATCATTCAAAACAAAATAATTTTTTAAAATGTTTTTTAACCTACAAGCGAGACCAAAGTGACATATTATTTTAAACTTATTTATTATGATATTCTAGGATCTTGTTGTGTTCCATCATTTTTTGGTATTTATTATTTCTAACCATTTTGGATAAATTTAGTTATGGTGTATGGGTTTTATTTGATGAGTAATAAAGGTAAAATAGGTAGATACTTAATTGAATTTTGTGTTATGGTGAATTTTTTTTGCAAAAGCTTAAAAATTGTGTTAAAAGTGACAAATGACC
Source organism: Pinacopodium congolense (assembly GCA_028565735.1). Taxonomy (NCBI): domain Eukaryota; kingdom Viridiplantae; phylum Streptophyta; class Magnoliopsida; order Malpighiales; family Erythroxylaceae; genus Pinacopodium; species Pinacopodium congolense. The sequence continues at coordinate 8,203 of JAOXYD010073420.1, forward strand.
TTGAGTTTGCAATAGGGTATATGCCTAAATATTTTTACAACAATGGGATCTTACGTCAAACCCCTTATATGGGTATTATACAAAAAAAAAATAAAAATTTAGAGCAATGTATAAACACAAAGTACGTATGATAGGGATGTATTATATTATGTTTTAATATGCGATTTCATATGGTTTCATTTCTATTTTTAAGATAAAATTCCTTAACTTGTGTTTAATTTGTGATGGAGGATAGATCAGATATGTTGACACATATTCTAGACTAAAAGGCAAAATTTGGAGAAGAATTAGACCAAATTGGAGCAAGAAGTAGTCTGACAAAGAGCTGAATGACATTTACTACAGGAGCATAATGGCATTATTTAGGTCCAGTAGGATTGCCATTTAACCCATTTTCCAAGAAGCTTAATGGTAGTTGATTCAAGGGTCATTTTACTTCATCCAATCAACGTTAAATGTCTAGAAAACGTGAAAATAGGGGAAATAAGACTTTCCATATCCAATAATTGGAAAACCTAATTTTAGCATATTTAAGGATAAAAGAGGCTCATTTTTGTTAGATGTCATACCTTATTTGGCAGCCATAACTTTTTTCTTCATATTTTCTTTTGTTTTAGTGCACTAAGTCGTCCTTTTAAGTTGCATTTATTATTAATCCTTTTGTTTAAGCTCTAGATAGTTTAAACTTTAGTTTCATATTATTTTTATTTTCTTTAGCTATTATTATTTTCATATTTTAGTTTTATTATACTTTTACATTTGGGTTTATGTTAGATAATGTATGACCTTAAGAATTTAGCTAAACAGATTATTTTTATTTCAATTTGAGCCTTAATAGGGGTCAAATTTATTGTGTTTTCAATGGATTTTTTGACCCCTAATTTCATTTTAAATATTTAATTATCAATTAAGATTATCTAATTTGCAAGAAACTATGATTAATAAGAAAATAATGCAAAAAGAATGCAAATTGGGAAATCTTTAAGACCTCAAGATGGGCCCAAGACTCACGTTAAGGTATCCTACAGTAAGACCTTTATAGAAGTTGCACCTCCCCTTATTGAACATTGAGTTAAACCATTGTTATAAGTAGAGTGGTAAGCTTGTCGTAAACTATCAAATAATAAATCCTAACTACCCAAACTATGTAATAATGGTGAGCTACGGTCAAACCACATAGAATCAGGATGCAAATGTTATTCCAAATGTTGTAAGAAAGAGAAATTAAAACACCTTGAAGAGATGAAAGCGAATTGAGCTAAAATGCTGCTTTACTATCCATATTACTCGTACTTCAATTGCTGCTTTGTTAGAAGTACCAGATGAGCATAGTGTATTTGTCAAAACTAGGGATCCACTTCATAGGAATATCATATCTTCGGACACCTCTTTTTTGATTGCTGCTGCTAGAGATGCCCTAGGTCTGACTAGGAATGCTAGGAGTTATATTACTGTTGCATTGGGAGCTCTAAAGTGGATTATAGTTGGTTTGATTAGGCATAATGTTGCTCCTCGAGCCAGTGGGCTCAGTGAGATGAGGTATGTGGATGTGTACCTCCTGTATAAGATGTTGCATGGTTTAGGTACCATATTGGGGATCTCGTTATTTGGGTTCATCATTCTGTCGATAAGGGATGTCGTGAAGCTAAAGAGGCTCAGAAAGAACTTTTGTTTCCCTTGCTTGCTCACGAGGATATTTAGGGATGCTGGAGTTCCTTTGGTCGTTGTTGAGTCAGATGACTATTCTGATAGGGATGCCATCAACGTCAGTGTGCTAAAGCTTTGGCATTTCACTTATTGAGGAGGCATTTGACGTAGACTTTAAGAGGGAAAGGATCCCCATGATGATGTTGAGCAGCCTGACGTTCCTATTGAGATGGGTGAGGCTTCTTTTGAGGCCACTCCGAGCGTCATTCCTCGCCCACCTTCACCTGTAGCCACTTCAGCACCACCTCTTCCACTGGCATCGAACGATCCTCTGGTTGCTATGATGCAGTATTTAATCTATATGGATGGTCGAATCTTTTCTGAGCTTTTCGAGTTTCACACCGATGTGACTCGTCGGCTTGATGGCCTTCAGCATCAGGTTGATGATCTATCTTCTCACTTCAGGAGCTTTGAGGACTATTAGCGGTCCCGGGATGGTGATGACACTACTTTTTAGTCTGTTGGATTATTTCTTTTTGTTGCTTAAATTGTTTTTGTTATTTGGTTGTTTCAATTCAGTAGTATAGGTTTTCCCTTTCATAGTCTAAGTTTCTGTTGTTTTTCAGTATGATCTGATAGCTTTTGATACTGTTTGTTGCTCCTTATTGTACCGATTCTTCCCATTTATATGAGTGGAGCTTCTTTTGGCTATTTCTTTGTGTTGTTTTTATTTTTATTTTAGTTATGGCAAGCTAATTCCAATACATCGATGGCACTTCAAGAATATATTATACGGGTGTATTTCTTTCCCTACTTCTCCGTGTGGGGGATGGATTTAACTGTTTATCACTTGAGCATAGTTTGTTTGATAGTAATTTGATTTATCACTTGAGCATAGTTTGTTTGATAGTAATTTGATTTATCATCCATTTCATCGTAGTCTATAAATTGTGAATTTTTTTTAATTTTTGATCCTTTTTATTGTTCATGCTTTGGTTTGAATTTAATTATTTTGGTAATTGGAAATGTTATTTGATTCATTTTGATTATTACGGACTAAATGCCTTTAATTTAATTCCTAATTTGGAAGGTAAATACTTAAGGCTAGAAGGATATTCCACATATAAATTGCAACTTTCTGAGTAATTTTGTGACGACTTTTAGACATTAACCTCATTCAAAGAAAAAGAACTGGAATTAACCCATAATAATAATAATAATAATAATGGTTACTTGATTAGTTAGATAAGTGAGCAGAACTACTTCTTTGATTTTAAATCTTCTGTATATGTATTTAAAAGAAAAAGAAAAAAAGAAAAAAGAAAAATAGAAAAAGAAAGAAAAGAAACTGAATAAAATACATATATATGAGATTTGGAATTATGAGTGGGACACAATAGTCAGTTGAGTTATTATAACAATAGTTGAGTAACCAGGGTTATTCACGACAAAATGTTCACCTTCAAGTAAAAAGACTGAAGTGACCTCTCAATTATTCTGCTTTCTAATTTAATTAATTACGTGATTAATTCAATTTCTTTTTAATTTTTGTTTTAAAAGGATGTCGAAATGTCAAAAAAATGATGCATTAAACTTGGTTAATTGCCTTTTACATATGGAATTGAATTCTTAATTGAGGTTGACACTTGAAGAAGTATGAATTAAATTAAATGTATTTTCGAATTGATATGATTAATCAATCTTATAAAATTTCCATGCATCAAAATTTTTAAAGGATCGAGAAAGCATTTTCAATAATTATGGTGTCAAATTTTGAATTGTTTTTTCTATATTTATATCCTATTATGAACTTGATGATGAATTAATTTGCTTGAGGACAAGAAAGTGCTTAAGTGTGGAGGAATTGATAAGGGTCAAATTAATATGATTTTTATGGTAAATTTATTGAATTATGACCCCTAATTCAGTGTTTAATTGTTTAATCAACTCCATATCTTCCAGATTTCAACATTGACGTGATCTTTATTAAGTCCCTTGTCTCCTGGCATGTAAAGGGAGTCTTCCAGAGTCTACATACAACTAAAAACAACAGATAACACGCAGAGAATCCAGAGATTTCAAATCATAGTAGTGAGAGAAGCTCTAGCTTCTCTCTTCTTTTTCTTCTTTGATAGCGTAAGCTTCAAACACTTAGATTTCAAGTTTCTGATTGTATTTTTGAGTTATGTAAGTTGGAGATTGCAGCTAAGACACAAATTTGAGTATCTAAATCACCATAAGGGGTTTTCTAACTCAGATTGTTCATTTTATTCTCCTATTTTTTGGATTAAATCAAAGACCAAGTTCTGATAAATATATCTTTGCATATGCTTTGATTTTCTTGCTAGATCTTGTGGATTCAGAGCTGTGTTGGTGTCCAGAACAAGCTAAGGAGTTTAAGACTTGTACAGGAGGATTCTAAACACGTTTTGTAGCTACTAACTTATTTATTTCAGCTTATATTTGTAGATCTAGCTAAGTATGTGGTTTAAATGTATATCATGCATGTTTTGATTCAAATGTGTGGCTAATCACATTTGTTGCAATGGATTGATGTTTTGACAATTTAGAAGAGTTTATATGCATGTTTATATGTCTGTATTTTGCTTACTGAAGATCTAAAACTACCCATTTTAACTGGCCACTTAAGATTAGGATTAAAGATAGTTTAAGCATGAGAAATCATCTTAAATTGTTTGAAAAATCAATAAG
>JAOXYD010073441.1:0-12560 GCA_028565735.1 Pinacopodium congolense
AAAGTCTAGAAGTTGTTATCACGTTTTTCTTGAATTAAGCCTTGGTTTGCTTATCCATTTGACATGCATCACAGACCTTGTCTTTTTCATACTTCATTCTTAGTAGACCATTTACTAGCTCTTATTGTAAAGATTTTGGATGAGTTCTATGCTAGTATGACCTAACCTTCTACGCTATTCAAGCGTCCTCATTCATAGAAATTAAGCACTCAATGTTTTGATTAGAGAGATTATTCAAATCAATAGTATATAGATATTTCCTTCTCTCTTACTAATTAACACAATGAAAATATCAATCACTTTAGAGACTATGCAAGATTTACCATTAAAGAAGGCGTTGAAACCTTTATCACATAATTGACTCACACTTAAAAAAGTATGCTTTAAACCTTCTACCAAAAGTATATTATCAATGATAGCATTATTCTTAAGATTGTTACCAATTCCAATTATCTAATCCTTGACATTATCTCTATAAGTAACATAACCACCATATTTGTCTTTCAAAGAAAGAAATTGAGAAGCATCTCCCATCATACGCTTGGAACATCCACTATCTACATACCAAGTGCCACTATTGAAATCCTACATAACAAGGAAAATAATTCACTTTATATACCCACATTAATTTTGGTTCTTGGGGATTAGATACCTTTCTATTTTCTAAAGCATTTAGCAAACTAGAAGGCCTAGATAGTTTATTAAAACAAAAAAAAAATCTTTCTAAGTGACCAAACCTACTACAACGATCACATATATTTGTAATTTAATTAATATTCATATTTTTTCTAAAATTATTTCTATATGTCAATCTTGACACACCATTTCTAAAATTTCTTCTTTGTGGAAATCTTTTCCTAACATAATTGTAGGAAACATTTCGTAATGAATGAGCATGCATAGGATATGCATAAGAATGTGTAGGCCAAATGGGAATGGATTGTGGCCTATATGCATTATGTGATTTTTTAATTGTGAAGAAACTATGTCTTTTGTTAGGAGCATGCAAGTTTCTCCTTGATGTAGATTTGAAAGCACACATAAAGGCATGATTAATTTTTCTAGATTGGGTTCTAGAAGATGATGCACCATTGTTAAAAGATAACATAGGAATATGTTCATCATCTAAATTTTTTCCTTTTACAAAAGTAGTATTGGCATTAAGTGTTCCACTTCCTTGAATAAAACCTAAGCCATACCTATCATTTGAAGCCTTCTGGACTTCTAGTATGTTTTCTAATTTTCCTTTTCCCTTTGTGAACTTTTCTAATGATTCTTTAAGACATTTGACCTCATTCTTTAAGGAATCCTTTTCATCCATCATCTTATTCTTTCATCGTCAAATTCCACACTCTTAGATTCTAAATCATGAAATTCATTCTTCAACATCTCATTTTCTAATCTAAAATTATTCCATGCATTCCTTATTTTAGATGACAATTTCCTCTGTCTCAATGTATCACGTTCTAAAACTTTAACAAATTCATCATAACTGAAACTAAAATTAACAAAAATATTCTCGTTCTCATCACCACTAAAATGAAAAGAAGATGATACCTCATCGTCCATGGTCATGAGAAAAAACTTAGGTCTTTAATATTCAAATTTTTTGCTTTCCTCTTCGCTTTCAGTATCCCACAAGGCCTTCAAAGCTTTCTTTCCCTTCTTGTCCTTCTTCTCCCTTCTTTCTTTCTTGCTACTTCTTTCATCCTTTTCAACCTCAATGAGGAGTGGGTAATAAGTCTTCAAAGGACCTAGTTTGATACATTCAAAACAAACAAAATTAGTTGACTTTCTCTTGTACTCATACATACCTTGCTCTCTTTTCTAAGAGTGTTCTTTCTTCTTTAAAAACTTGTAGAATTTTCTAGTGAGAAGAGCTGTATCAACCTCACTATCATGGTCTTATGAGTGAGCAATGAACCTATTAATTCATCCAAAGGTAAAAGAGTAAGGTCTTTAGCCTCTTGGATAATGATTACCTTTGCTTCCCATCCATTTGGTAAAAACCTCAAAATCTTTCTAACAAGTTAACATTTAAAGATGTTCTTACCAGAACTTTTAATGCATTTATTATGTCAATAAATCTATTATACAAGGAAGAAATAGTTTCATCATCATGCATTGAAAATAATTCATATTGACATCTTACTTTACTTTACTTTGTTTATAACTTCATGAATAACTTTTAATGTATGCCAAATTTCTCTAGCCATTTCACACATGGACACTCTATTGAATTCATTTTTAATTTATGAAAAAAAAAATGAACGGCTTTACTATTTGTTAAATCTTTTTTTATCAATCTCAGTGGGAATATATGACCCTTTATTGACTATATCCCACAATTTAACATTCTCAACCTGAAGGAAAACTCCATCGTAGATTTTCAATACAAGTAATCATTTCAATTGAAAATTGGTGCTCTACTAATTTTTTGACCCTTATGACTAGATGAACTTAGCAAATGTGTCGTAATAAAGGGTTACTCACAGTTTTATGAGAAATTAATACAAATGTTAGACTTATGCTTAGATACAAATTGAAAAACCTAAAGACACTCAAGAGAGGGATGAATTGAGTGATTAAAATTTTCTTGACTTATTAAACTTATCACTTAAGCCAATTCAATTTAGTATGATATGCAAATGTGTATGCCAATTTGATAACAATTAACCTAATAGTCAAACCACACAATAAGTAGTAAGAAAAGAGTAAAGGGAATAGAAAGACACAAAGTTTTAAAAAAATTTACCTACACCAAAGATAGACTACGTCTCCTGTCTAACTTCTTGTTGGATATTTTTTTACTTATAACCAAAAAAAAAATCGATCTTCTTCTAAGGCATAGAGTAAACCTTACACAATGAATGCTTTAAGGCAAAGAAGGGCCTTTAAAAGTCAAATTGTTTTAAGGCAAAGAGGAGTCTATATAAGACACAATATTTTATTTAAGGTGAAAAGTAATCTTTCCACAAATCTTTATATAGGAAAGATAAGCCTTGACACATTTAACCAACCAAACAATTTAGTAATCCCCCTTATAATAAAAAAATACACTTAAATATGTGTTTACAAAGGAGCTTTGACACACTTAACGAACCTCACAATTTAGTAATCCCCTTTACGAGGAACTAAATACACTTGCAAATGCGTTTCACTTAAATCTCAATTAAACTAAGGCCTCTAATGCTTTCACCATTGATATGTGATAAGTGTGCTTTTATGTTAAGTTTCTAGGTTGTTTTTAGGTGTTTTAAATGTTTCTTTGGGTGTTTTAGCTTTAGTTTATTTCATATTTTGCATATTTTCATGATCTTTGAAGTATTTAAGTGTTTTTTTTTTTTTTTAGTGTTTGAGGGTGGATTTTGAGCCTAGTTGAGGGATAGTTTGATTCACATTGTTGCTTGATTTTGCAGGCATCAGAATTTCAGAATGGGGTATTTTTCAGGTAATTTTGGTGGTTTTCTGGGAATGTTTTAGAGATCAAATGGCCATGAAAATTAGTGGAGAGGAAGACCAAGATGTTAGGAGTCTCCAGTTCAAATTTCAAGTCAATCGGAGGTCCAGAGAAGAAGTTATGGCCAAAAGAATGAAGGGTGGTTAGAGTTACAGAGGTTAGGTCACAATCATGACAATACTGTTCACCAACCTTCCGTCATGATCGTGACAATACTATTCATCCAGGCCTCTATCACGATCATGACCCAGTCAAGATCGTGATAGCGAGTTTGATGCAGGATGGGTCAACCACAGGATTTTATCTTGACCCTCCTTTTCACATATTTAAGGGCTCAAAACCCTAGGAGTAAGAGACATTCAGCAGCCAATACCCAAAAGAGGCAAAGTTTAAGTTTTTGGTGGCTCCCAAAAGAAGAAAGAAGAGATCTTCTTTGGAAAGCATCAAGACAAAACTAAAGTTTTCTAGCCTTCTTGGAGTAAAGAGAAGACATTCAAGTATCTACTTAGAATATTTTTCCTTCTTCTCTTTATTACTTTTCAACATGGAAAACATGAGTATTGTTGGATTATTTAGGATTATTAGTAGCTAAATATTTTGTAGGAGTTGTTCTTGAAATGTCTTGTAGAACTCTTGCTTTATGATTCAATGAATGAATTTTTGTGGTATGTATTGAGCTAAATCCCTACAATAGTCCGAGAGGGAAAGTAGGTTAGCCTTGCAAAAGACCGAGAGGGTGAGTTAGGTGATAGTGTTGGGTATTACAATGAGAGTTAACTCCCAATAAACCTATACATATTTAGGTTCTTACAAGTAGTGGAAGAGAGATCTTGGCTATTTGTCAAAGATTACCTATAAGATTACTTAACATTTAATTGAATGGATAGGAGAGGTTAGTAAGGCTAGAGATAGCATAATTAATCCTAATCTATTTGGCTAAGGACAGCTAATTGCACCTTGAGAGAGGTTAATTAAGCATTAGAAAGTCTTGGATCAAACATAATTGGATCATTAAGTGAAGAGGGAAGCAAAATAGGGATAGAGCAACTCCTAATCTTAAACCTTGGTTATCAAACTACTCTACTTTTTTCTATTTTGGCTGTTAGCATTAGTTTTATTTCTTAAACAAAAAAGAACCTAAATTAAGTGGTGACTAAATGCAATCCTCGTGGGATCGATATCCATTTTTTACTACAAGTTACGACCCGTATACTTGTGGTTTTGAGCGAAAAACTAGTAGTTTGTTTTACACGAACACTAGTACCTCCTATAATAGAAGAAAAAGAGAAAGGGTTAGGTGTAGAAAGTAATAAACCTCTGTTTTCTTCAGCAAGTTTCCGCAAATGAATATCTTTAGAAGAACTATGTGACTTTAAAAACTAGTGGAAGAACAGCAAAGATCAGCAAAAACAAAAATAAAAAACACAAAAAATAACAATTGACATAGGACAAGGGCACCAAAAATTTGATGAGCTTGTCATAAGCTACCAAATAATAAATTCCTAACTACCTAACCTATGCAGTAATGGTGATTTAAGGTCGAACCACATAGAGATGGGATGCAACTGTTATTTCAAACCTTACAAGGAAAAAAAACACCCCGAAGATATGAAAGAAAAATAAGATAAAATGTAATGTATGTAAACAAAAGACAATACAAAGCAAATTTAAACAAGACTAATAATAATAGTGAACAAGTGGGTTGGAGATATCTTTAGGATTTCAGGATGATCATTGATCCTTAAATTTAGATAAGAGGTACACTTGTCATGGTGATAGCCTATAGGCTCAAATAAGCCCTCAAGCCCTCAGTTCCTCTAAATTAAACAAATCTAACAAGTTCTAGAAATTTCTCATCCTCATCTATAATCTTAAATAAGCTCTTTAGATTTAATAGTGAAGACACCTTAGGTACTAAGGAATGACTAACTTAGGCCACCTACTCATAAGCTCAAAAGCTGTAACCTAAAGATATGGGGCCCTAGGTTAGTTGATTAAGTATCCTAACAAATTCAGCTAACCTGTTGCTAGTTTCGAGAATCGCTATAGACTATTACATATCACATACTCAATCCTATCTTTTGGACTAGGAAATTACCTAAACGGTGATCAAGCCTAGAAGTAACTCCTAATTCATGACACTTAACTTAAGTCCCAAACCAACCTAAACATACAAGCACAGTAAAGCATAATTTCAACTCCGTTCTCCCAATTTTTATCCCTTCATCATTTTAATATCTCCAAGCCCCTAAGAAGTCTAGCCACGCTTATTTAATCTACTTAAAACAAATATTGAATGAGCATAAATTATACTTAATCAATTAAAACAAAAGTTGGAAAATTAACAACTAATCTAAGAAGTCAAAGTTCAACACATTACCCATTGCAAAGTTAAGTTACTTAAACTAATAGGCAATTGAAAAAAAATCTAATTAACTGATACTTAATTTAGCAATCTAAACAAAAATTCCAAATTATATAAATTAAGTAAAAATTGAAATTTTATTACCTAAAGCCTAAGAATATGTGTAAAGACTAACTACTAAAAATAGATGAGTTGCACACATTAGATATAAATGAAACATCAAACAATTTATATTCAAACATACAAAATCTAAAATTATAAGACTCAAACCTTAATCAAGATTAATAAAGGCTGGAAAAATAAAATTAACAAGATCCATTCATAGATAGGTAAACATAGGTTCAAACATTATTAAGGAATTATATTATGAACTTATAATTAAACACACTAAACATATGAAAGTTAAAGCATTTGGACATGTTAAGTTTAAGCATTTGGAAGATGAAGACAAATCCATTAAAGCTTCTAAGATGAAATCCTAAAATCAAAAAATTTAAGCAATGCAAGGACAATGAAAACCCAATGGAAAGCTTCTTCAATTTCAACCATCTTCTCCATACAAAAGCTGTACTTGCTCCTTGCTCCTTGCTCCTTGGCCAAATTAGCTCTCCAATCACGTTGCACTCCCAAGAACTTCAAGACCATTTCCAACATCCCCAAATCTATCCAAGGAAAGCACTTCAAGACTGTTGTAGCATCCCAACCAAACCTATCTAAGGAAGACTCTCCAATCATGTTGAACTTATGCAACAAAATAAGGAGATCACATCGTTGAATGTGGCAACATAAAGACAGCTCTAAAGCTCAAAAAACAACACAGGTTGTGATGAAGAAGACATTGTGGACAGCTACAAAGGTTGTGACAATGTGGACAGCTTCAATGCCAAACATGATGAGAACTTATACAACTCCAAGTTCAAGGAAGATGAGCACTTTTTTTTAGATCTAAACATCAAGAAGATGATCACCTTTTGGACAACTCCCAAGTCAAAAAGCAATACATCTTAAAGAACTCCAAAACTGGATAAGAAGACTTCTTAGATACCTCCACCAAGTCAAGGAAGATGATTGCATCTTCTTCAGCTCCATTTCCAAAGATAATGATCACTTAAATAGCTCCAAAACTTAAGAAGATGGAGATGCTGTAAACAACTCCTCTCCACATTTTTTCGCAGCTCCACTTACACTAATGGACAAGCTATATGCATCACCTATCAAGAATGAAGTCCCAACCAGCCCTGATCCATTCTTCTTTTGAGTTGTCCACTTTATTTTATCCCTTCCTAGTAGATTTATTATATGGATATTGTTTTCTATTACTCCATTTTATGCCCATTTTTTTTCCTAGTTTTGATGTCCCATTAAATCTATTTGAGTTGTTGTTTTTTGGCTGGAGATAAGGCCCATTACGGTATGGTTTCGTGCCTCTTAATGTTCTCCAATAGAAGAAATAGCAAACATGTGTTTCGTAGCCCACTATGAGGTAAGTATCTCTACCCAAATGATGTAGTTGAAGTTGAATACACATACGAAGAACCATTAGACTTTATAGGAGATTTGGAAAATAAAAATAAAGCCTTGCATGATAAAAACTTGGAAACCATGAAAGCAATAGATGAGTATAAATTAAAAAATAATAATCTTATAAAAGGCTTAGATGTCATGACAAAATTTTAAGAAGTTTAAGTCTGGTTATGCATTAATCTTAAGCATTAGGCTTAAAGTTTAAGAAGTTTAATCTTAAAAAATCCATTTTTTATGACCCTCAAGATAAATCAATGTTTGGTTATTTAATGACTTAAATCAAGCTACTTAAGGATTTTTCTAACAAATTAGGTGGATTTCTCATATCCTACTTTTTTTTTAACTTGACTATAAGTGTTTAGTTTTAAATAAGCATTAATCTCATCATTTAAGCAAAGAACAACCCCTTAATCATGTATGGAATCATATTTAGAAAATATCTAGATCATTTTATGACCATTCCCTAACAAAAAACAAAATCAACCACTCATTTGAAACAAGAAATAGGTCATTATTGTCATATTCATCACGTTCTTAAACAAATGAGAACAAAATCTAGATTTCATTGTAAATGAAGGGTTAGAATACATGATAAGCATGTTATAAACATGTTTAGAAGCTTAAATCATGTGTCTGAGCTTTAACAATTCTCATATAAAAACTTAGATCTACAAAACAAGATCAAAGACATGGAAGACAAGAAAAAATAACCCTTGAACTAGAGAAATTTGATTTCTCTCTCTAATTTTTTGCTTCCTCTGTTGTTCTCTACTTATTTTTTACGTTAAAAACTACTTTTATATGTTAGGAGTAAGTGGGGATCAAGTTGCACAAGTTGCTACCAATAAAATGCAAGATCCAGTTAGAAAAAACTCTACTGGTGCTTAAAATAGAATAAAATGATAGTCTTAAAGGATAAAATGGTGGGGCTCCTTACTAAAGTCATTTGGCTCCATTCTTTGCAATTACTTAATTTTCACTTTATTTGGGCTTTAATATAAAATTTAAATATTCCTAGACATAAATATTGCAATCAAATAATAAAATAAGAGTTAATCAACATCAAAACACCAAGAAAGATCATATAAAATGAACTCCTATTAAATCCACCACGCTTAAATATTTGCTTATCGTCAAGAAAATCAATCTATCATCAAATGCAAAGAAACATATAACCTTAGGAAAAAATAATTTCAAATCATCAAGCATTGTAATTGAAAAGATTTCCTTAATCATTTAATCAATATGACAAACAAGGAGGATATAAAATTGATTAATCCAATCAAGTCATAAAAGAAATCAAACCACTTTATGCTTCTTCTAATTCATCCTATGTTCATAATTCAATTCCAAATGTAAAATGAATCTAAATTAAGCAAAAAGTATCTTTATTTTAAATAATTTCACCTCCTTATTCAATTAAGCACCAAAATATAAATAATCATGTGACCTTGGCTTTGTTGAGAGGCCATTTAATCTTGTTACTTGAAGATTAATATTTTGTCGTCAACAACCCAAGTTACTTGATTAAATCATCTCACATCAATTGGCTACTAGCGCCACTCTTTAACTTTAACTAATTTTTTTAAAGTTAGCTAGGTAAATGAAAACTTACTCACTTTTATTCATTTTAAGCACACTTCATGTTTCTTTTATTTCCTTTCTTTTTCACTTTATTTCAATCTTAAACAAGGATGATGAAAATGAATAAAAGATGTAACTATTCTCTTAAAAATATTCATTTTATAAATGGAATGTCATAATGATCATAATGAATTGATCATCCAAAACATGAAGTGATTTAAAATCAATTGACCATCAATTATCAAAATGAAAAGCACAATAACTTAATTCTTGTAAAGAATCAAAATCAAAAGGAAAATTTTCCAATGATATGCATCAAATCAAAAATAATTTTAAAAATTATAGGTTACTTTGAAAAAAATGACAAAGTGATGAACTAATGGACAAGCAATGTAAGCGAGAATCAAATTTCATGCTATCCCTCCCATGCACTTAAATTTAAATGTTGTCTATAATGTTCAAAAAGACATAAAGAAAAACAAGCCATGGGAGATAAGGAAGAGAAAACACCCAGATGATAATATCCCTTAATGATCCATTGAAATTAATATTAATCTTGATCCGAAATATTGATTGCAACAAGCTGGAAAGCATAAAGAAAGCATGAAAAAAAAGTGCAACATGAAACAAAAGAATGCTTCAAATATATTTAAAAAAAACCATAAATGTACCCGAAAAGGTGAGCATATACATCGAAAGATAAAATACACCAAAGAGGTAACCAAAAAAATACATCGAAAGAAGAAAACTAGGGAAATAAAAACAAAAAAGCCCTAAAGAAGAATAAAAAGAGCAAAACCATAACTAAGCTAGCTAGGAGGGACAATCTAGCATGAACATAATCCCAAAGAGAACCTATCTAATGATATAATGTGCTGCTCTAAGGGAAGAAACATGGCCATCTAATCATCAGAAATAAAGGAAGGCAGAGCTATAGGTGCATTTGCTATAAGAGGAGGGCGATGGACACAAGGGGTGGCTTCGGAAGGAGCTTCCTCACGTCCAATAATAGGCACACGCACAAGAGCATCATCATCGTAAACTCTTTCAACACCTTGAAGAGGTCTCCAAGCCAAATTACGCCACTCAACACCTACTTTTACGTACTGTTAAAGCATATAAGAGAATACCTAATAGTAAAATTAGTGTAAGGTTACAAAGCTACTTAGACTTTAAAAGACACTCCTACCTCCTAGAAATCCTAGTTAATAGATCTAAGAAGAAAAAGTTCTTGTGTACATGCTAACAGTAGACCATATTGAAAATACTATGCAGAATAAAAGGAGTGAGGGGAAGGCCCTCTATTGTTCCCAATCTAAAGAACATCTTGTGGAGAATTTAGGTACCATAAAATTGGAATTCATTCAATCCACTAGCATAGGGGATCACATTAGAGGCTAAAAAAGTGACAACTATTGGTTTTTGAATTGATAGTTGATGAGTCGGATAATGGCGATCACCTAACAATGTAGTTAATTGCAAGTCAACTTGAGCCACATTAATAATGAAGAGGGATTGGATTCCACTATATAACCATGAATCCAATCCACTTGGTGATCATAGGCATCTCTAATATTGGGTACATCTAAAAGTTAAGAAATAGTGGCATGAGTGACCAAGATAGGAATACCTCGAACCATAGAATGGATGTCGAGGAGATCATCAGCTTCTTTTTCTTCCATGTTAAAACTCCAAGACCAATAGTGGATAATAGGCAGCAATTAAAATTGGAACTAGATCCCATCTTCAGGCACAAATGGCTCTAGAAACATCGATCTCTATGTTAAGAGATGGTGTTAGAGACTGCTCTGTAATGAATTGGTCAAGGAGGTGGCTCTCAAACTAGTATGAATTTTCTCGATTTGAGAAGCATGACTCCTCAGAGGTAGGTCTCTTTCTCAAGTTAAAAGTGCCTTGGAATTGCCTAGGGCACATTTTGAGCCCAAACTATTCAATAAAAATAGTGATTAAAGGCTAAACATAGGCTAAAATTAAGAAAATTCATAACTAACCTATACCAAAATATTCTAAAGGACCCAAAAAAATCTCAATTTTTGGACGGAAAGATTAATGAGCAAAATTAGTACCAAAATATAGATAATAATCCAAGGTTCTAAAGGTACTAAAATTATTGCAAAACAAGTCATAAATTAGAAGGAAAATAAAAAAATCAAAGGTGATGATGAACGGTACCTCACATGATTCAAATGAATTTTTGTGTAAATTATAAGTTTGTTTGGGACATTGACGGAAAAAATTGGATAGAGGAAGAAATTTCGACACTTTGAACCTAAAAACACTAATTTTAGATGAAAAATGAGGATGGAATATGTTCTTTATGGTTTACGTTGTCGCTGTCGTAAAGAAGAGGAGAGGAAGAAGATGAATTTGTCTACTAAAACTGCATTGTTTATTTGCTTAATAGGGAGTAAAATGGAAATTCCTGGAGATTTAAACGACATCATTTAAGTATCACCTTTTAACTTCCCAAGAAGACTTAAACTATAGTCTGGACAAGTTAAACCCCATCGTTTTACTACCCATGGTTTACTACTACAAAATCTTCCTAAACTAAAATTTTGTTCTCAAATCCTCATCCAATTAACCTTAAATTGATCCTAGATAAAGATTAAAGGATTATGAAACTAAATAGCTCAAAAATGACCTTCAAAAACACTAATTCTAATAAAAAACAGGCTTAAAAATGAAACTAAAAAGAAAGCTAAAGTAAAATTTAAAAAGACTAAATTAAAAATTAGTAAAGACGTAAGGAAAACACTTCCAAAAACCATTAAACAACCTAAAAGGGCCTTAAGGAGAAAGAAAACTCATCTAAACACAAGCAAATTAAAAACTTAGAATTAGGAGCACAACTAGACAAAAGACTCAAGAGAACTTACTTAGGCAACTAAAGCTTGAAAAAGACTTAAGTGAAACACACTAAAATAAAATTATATAAGGGATTTAAAACTAGAAAAGAACTAAAACTAAGGAAGTCTAAACTGAAATTTTAAGAAGGAAAACTAAAAGGCACACATAAAGAGGAGAGAATAATCACTAAAAGGAAAGATAACACACACAATTACTTAGATGATTAAAATAGGAAATTAAACCTAGTAGAGGTTAGGAAGAAATTTTTTTTTAGTAATCTCATTGACCTTATTAGGGAAATAAAGTTTTGCCCCTTTTCCTTTGACCTTAAAAAATGTTTTCCATCTAAAACTTCAATGATATCATATGGATAGACATTGATCACCTCATAAGGCCCAATCTATCAAGATTGCAATTTTCCATGAAATAGTTTTAAGCCGAGTTATAAATTAAAACATTATCACCAACCTTAAAATCACGAGGAGTGATGTTTCTGTCATGTCATTTCTTGGTCCTTTCATTATAAAGGTTGGCATTTTCATAGGTATTAAGGACAAATTCATCCAATTCATTTATGTAAGTCCTATGGCACCCAAGAGGGGGGTGAATTGGGTATTAAAAACTTTTTGCAAACTCAAAACTGGCAACGTAATTCAATTTGAAAAACTAAATGCAATCGCTAAACCAATATTCAACCTAATATGGAATGTTAGTGCAAATTTCAAAGTAAATGCAATAAGAGAGTTAGAGAAAGAC
>JAOXYD010073452.1:0-12560 GCA_028565735.1 Pinacopodium congolense
ATTAGACATAAAGTACGAAACTAATACTATTATTTTTTTTCCAATTATACTATTTTTTTAATATTAGTTATTGATTCTTTTAATAATATTTAAAAATTTTCAATATAATCTCTTAGTATCAATGGTTACTCAAAAAGATTACTTATATAATCTTTACGATAAATATTTTCATATGTATACACGTAATCTTTTATATGAAATTTGGTGAATTTAATAAACTTTCTATCTAATAAGCATATATATATATATATTAAATAATTTTATATTTTAGTCTATTAGATAGACTAGTTCCTTTGTAAAAAAAATATTAATCTTTTCGTTTTATTAATATTCAATTTTAGTCTAATAATGATTAAGAATAAATTTGACATAATATATAAATGCAATAAAATATTATAAATATAATATCATTATAATTTTATTTACAAAATTTATTTATTTCATGAAAATTATTTAATAAATAAATAAATAAGGTATATATATATAATAATAAAAATTATTTTTAATTAATTATACGACAAATTCAAAATTATTTCGATTGATTGTAAAACATCAACGCTCTTTTTGAAGCACTACCCAGGTATACCTATAATTGTGCTTGATGCAAAGTGTGTTCGCCTTTTTTTCTCTTTTTGTTCCTAAATTTTGTTTTGTTATTTTTCCTTCCCACTAATTTGACATCATGACATTATTTGTGGCTGGCTACCAAATTTGATATTTAAAACAGATGCCTACCTGCTCCATAGAATAGCATTGGAATTAAGTACGGAAGTTTGAATTTCATAACTGGAAGCAGTTGGCTAACTCTTACAATTTGGGACACCAGGTTGACAAAAATTGCCATTAGACTTTCAGGTTCGTAGCAATTATTGTTTCAAATTCGTACAAAATATTTCAAATGCGGAATACTGCGGCGTTGATGTCCATAAATTGTGATTATTTTTATTGTTTAGTGTGTACTTCTAAAGCCGTGTAAACAGAATGGGCAGGACTTTCTCGATAACAAGAGCGTTAAGCACATAAAAGCCTTGCTCATTGGCGCCTGGTGATAAGACAAGCCTGTTTAAAATTCCAAGCACAAGGGTCAGGACCGCAGGACGCATTATGCTGTTCCACGATTTAGGGGAGAGAATAGAAGTCATTGAAAGGGAAGCTGAACAAAACACGTGTTAAAAGAGAGATGTACGTGCTTTTTAAAATATTTTTAAACATTTTTAAAATTTTAAAGATATTTTTAAAAATTAAAATTATCTAACACTTCTTAAATAAATTATTAATTAAATTTTTATAATTTTAAAAATATTAAATAATTATTTAAAATTTTCAATTATTTTTATTCAATATTCTTCTTATAATTTTGTTCTATATGAATTAGTTCAAGTTGTATGTTTCGTTCTACGCGAATTTATCACGCGATACTGAATTAACGAGTGAAATTAATTTAAAAATTTAGATATCGGTTTAATAATTTATCAAATTATAAAGTTTTAATTAATAATTTATCAAACTATAAAGATCCAAATAATTTTAAATCTAATTATTGAATAATTTTGATAATTAAAAATATATTATAAATGTTGTGTCTTTTTAATAAAGTATATGATAATTTAAAATTAAAAATTTTAAAAATCACATAAATTATAAAAAATTCTTTTTACAAATTTAATATTTATGATATTACATATATATATATATAAGAGTAACATAATCATATTTATCATACAAATAATATATACATTTTTTACATTAATAACAGTTTGATTTAGATATTCAATTCTAATCGAATATTAAAAAATATATTCAAACTTATTTAAATTTAAATATTTGAATCTTAAATTTAAATTTATTTAACCCGAATTTAAATCATTAACTTTATATCAAAAGTTAATTAAATTAACTTTAAAATTTTTAGTTCAATTTCAAATAAAATTAATAACTTAAATAAAATTTAAATAAAATTTGCTTTTCCACTCTTTTTTATGAGATTTTTTCTCTTATTTCTTATAAATTTATAAATCTACTTAAAAAGTCTATATAAATAATTTTACAAATGCTTCACATTATTTCGAGTGAAAATTTAAATTCAAATAAGTTCTAACATATTTTATTTAGATTCATTCAGAACCGAATATAAAAATCTTTTTAAACTATATAGAATCATATCTAAATAAAAATTTTATCATCTCAAAAAATTTTATGAACTTAACAATTAGTAATATGTTATTTATTCGATAAATACGTTTACTTTACTCTCACATGTATCCAATCTTATATATATTGAACATATAAAAAATATTTTTATGGTTTATTTGATTTTTTAAATTTTAACTTAAGAAAACTTTATATTTTATTAAAATGATAAAATATTTAAAAAATGCAATTCTTTAGTTACTAAAATTTTATTTTAATTATCAAAATTATTCATTAATTGGGTTTAAAATTATTTAAGTTCTTATATTTGGTAAACTATCAATTAAGGGATGTCTCATGACTTTACATCCTTGACTCATTTGATTGGAAGTATTTAAGCACAATCTCTTCAAAACTAGATGACTGTTTAGGAGATTAATTGGCTCTAAAGCTAGGTGGAGGGGCTCTTTGAGGGGCTTAAGTTTGTTGAGGTGGTTTTTGGTAGTTTTGATTATTACTCCATGAAAAGTTTAAATTGTTCCGCCAACCAGGATTATAAATATTTGTAAAAGGGTTTCCTCTTTACTTATTGAAATTGTAAACAAATTAAGCTTGCTCATGTTATTAGGTAAAAGGACTACTTTCTTGATACTCCAAGAATGAATGGGAGGTACTTCCACAAATTTCACACTTAATTCTAATGGTATTGCTACCAACTCCATTCACTAAACTATCTAGCTTCATATTTAGTATTGTCATTTGGGTTGTAAGAGCTACTGTATTATTGATTACATGAACTCCATATGGATTTCTAGGATGATGTTTGAAATTATACTAAAAATTTTTTGTTGCCATCTCTTCAATCAAATTATAAGCTTTGATTAGAGTCTTCTTTATGAAATTACCTCTAACTGCAGCATCAATGGTGCTAAAAGTCGAAGGTGTAAGTCAAGTGTAGAAAATATTAAGATGTTTTCATGTATTGAATCCATGGCTAAGACACTTTGAAAGTATCTCTCTAAACCTCTCCCAAACCGTGTATAAGCTCTCATTCTTGTATTGCATAAATAAACTAATCCAGATTTTCAATTTGGCTATCTTGGTAAGTAGGAAATTTTTAATTAAGAACAGTTTCATCAAATTATCCTAAGTAGTAATGGGATCAGGCTAAAGTATGCATAACTAGGCTTTAGCTTTATCTCTAAGAGAAAAAGGGAAGAACCTAAGCTTAATTTCTTCCTATGGAACCCCATTTCTTTTTAAAAAATCATAAGTATCTAGGAAATTTTGTAGGTGCTCATTCGGTTTCTTCCAAAGCTGATCTACCAAACTATGAAGATTTAACAATAGAAATGATACTATAAGGTATTTCAAAATTGTTGGCATTGACCCTAGGCCAAATAATGTTGGCCATAGGTCTACCTCTATTTCTTATTACTACATCCATCATGGTTGGCTCTTTAAGTTCTTCCTGAGGTATGATAACTACACGTTCCTATAGATCCATTTCTATAAGCTCAAATTCAGTGTCACTAGACATTCCTACTTCTAAAGGATCAGAGTGGTAGCTCAAGATTCTTTCTTTTTTCCTACAAAGTGTACACTCAAGCTCCAAATCGAAGTCAAGTTACTCAAGATTTTTCCTTAAATACGCATACTAAACTAACAAAAAGAACTAAATTACAGAAAATTGCACAATAAAGATAATAAAAAGCAAAAAACTCATATAAAAATTAAATAGCAAAAATAATGCACACAAATTAGAAACACAATAATTACAAGTTCTAGAGTAACTAACACCAATTTCTCCTAATATTCTAGTTGTTTCTCTGGTAATGACGTTAAAAACTTATTGTGTTCGTCGATGAGGGTAACTTAATTTTATCACAATTTTTAACTTTGATTTTTAATTAACTTTATAGGAAAGTGCACATGTCAAATAAGTAATATAAAGGGCAAAAGTCTGAATGTCAGTCCCATAAAGAAAAATCTACAATTATTAGTCTAATCGGCTTATAATAGGAAAATCCAATTGATTAAATTATAAGTTGAAAACATTAATTTATCCTAACCAATTTCAAACAATGTAAAATTGACTTCTAAGTTATTTAAAAAATTACCAAATTATGAAAATAAACTAAGGAATAGGTTTTCAAGGAATTAATTCAGCAATTAACATTTCTGGAGACTAATTTAAAGTATCTTCACAATTGTAAAACAAAGCTATGGTTAAGACTATGTTTTTCTCTATTAATCCTAATTTAAGGTTTGGTCATGTAATAAAGTAAGTTAATAGGCTTTAAAGTCATGGAGTTAACTTCTGGATTTTTAATCTCAGAACTTAAACTCTAACAAATAATCAAGGTTTGGTCATGCAATGGTTAATTTGTTTTGTTTATTGATTATTTCAATAACCTAAGATGATTTCTCAAGTCTTAGATCATCTATTAATCTTTCTTAAGTGACTAACTTAAAAAAAGATTTTTTAGAGCTTCAATAAACAAAAATTAGTCTTTTAAACTTTAATAAAAACTGAATTAATTCATTTACACACTAATCCTTAGCTGACGGTTAATTTAGCTACACATATTAATCAAAATAAGCAAAAAAAGCATCATAAGCATCATACTTTAATTAATCTTAATACAAGATATAATGAGTTTGGTAGTTACAAAATACCTAAGGACAAATCATGGATGATTAAAAAATTCCTCAACTTAATCTTAAGTCCAGTACAACTCTAAATCAACAATAAAAATTCATGAAAATTAATAACATGAAAAGATGTAAACTTAACCACAACTCTTTGATCAATCAAGAAGAAGAGATAAATGACTCCTTTCGTGATATACATTTACATCCATTACATGCACAAGTAAGTCAATTACCTTGGTATGTGAATGTTATAAATTATCAAGTTACAAGAGTTGTACCTAAAGGTTTATTATATTAGTAAAAGAAAAACTTCAATTTTTTTATTTAGCATTACATTTAGGAAGACCCCTACTTATTTACGATCAATGCAGACTAGAGTATATGTCAATGCATTCCACATTAGGAAGAGAATGATATTTTGAAGCAAAGTCATTTAAGTCACGTAGGAGGTCATTTCAGTTCCATCAAAACTGCTTACAAATTCCTTGAATCAAGTTTTTACTGGCCCACTCTCTCTAAGAAACCTAAAGGTATGTTACATATTATAATAAGTTTCAAAGAACAAGTAGTATCTCTTACTAAGATGAAGTACCTCAAATTAGTTTTATTATGTGTGAAGGGATTGACATTTGGGGTATAGATTTTATATGACCTTTTCTAACTTCATTTAGTAATAAATACATCTTAGTTGTTATTGATTATGCCTTTAATAGGCAGAGGAACAAGCTTTACCCACTGATAATGTTAGGGTTGCAGTTAAATTCCTCAAAAACATTATTTGCATATTTTGATACACCTAGAATCCATGTAAGTGATAAAGGAACTTATTTTTGTAATACTTAGCTTGAAAAGGTATTGAAACTTTTTGGTGTTACATATAGAATTTGTAACCCTTACCATCCTTAGACTAGTTGCTAAATGGAAGTAATAAATAGGGAACTAAAACAAATATTAGAAAGATAGTAGAGAATTTTAGAATGGATTAGTTTGATAAGCTAGAGGATACTATATGGGCCTATAGGAAAGCTTATAAAACTCTAATAGGTATGTTCCCTTTTCAACTAATTTATGGAAAATCTTACCATTTACCTATTGAACTTGAGCACAAGGTATATTTAGCAATTATATCTCTCAATATTGATTCTACCCTTCTAGATGAAAAGTGAAAACTTTAATTAAATGAAATTGAAGAATGGAGACTGATGGTATATGACAAAATTAGGCTCTACAAGGAGTGAACAATGAAATGGTACGACTATCATCTCTGAAGTGACAAAGAATTTAAAGAAAATGCTCTAGTTTTGCTTTATAACTCTCGAATGTGCCAATTCCCTAGTAAAATTAAGTCTACATAGTCTGGATTGTTTATGGTGAAACAAATTTTTTGATATAAAGCGGTCGAGATGATGCATCCACAAATAAGAATGTTCAAGGTTAATGGTCATCTATTGTAGCTGTAAATGGGAGGCGCGATTTCAAAGAGGGATAAGAAGATGCTTAATATTCAACCCCTAGCCCTATAAGCTTACAAGAAAGAGAGTTAGTGTAGCCAAAAAACATTAAAGAAGTGTTTATTAAGAGGTAACCTAACACATTTACATCTTTAATCATTTTAGTTAGTTATTTTTCATTATTTTCCTTCATATTTTCATTGTATGCTTCTTCCTTCTCAGTTTGTATTGCCATCCAATATTTCAAGGCATTTATAAGAAAAAAGAATATGGTTTATCATTTCTCAATTCAATAGGTTGAGGTATACAAAATTAGAAGGAAAATAACAAATCACAACAATGTTGATCATTGTGATCATATGAGGATACAGGTAAAGAATAACACTAATAAACAACGTCATTCTGGACCTTTGTTGGAGTCTTATTCATGTATTCTTAAAGAACATAAGCTAAATAGCAAGAGTAATAGTGTCATTGTTCTATATAAGGAATGCCATTATGATCTCCATAACAAACCCTTCTAAGCACTTATTGAAATGACATCATTTTGACACTTCACCATCCAAACCCTACCTACCTCCTTTGCTCCTTCTTCCTTCCTTTTACCATTTTTATCTCTATGTTTTTTCTTCTCATCATCATTGCAGTGTTGATCTTTCTTTTTTTCTAAGTTTATTTTTTCTTTCTCCATCTCCCATCACTTATTATCCACCTTCGTACCTCCCCTCTTTGATGCTAGCCCTTCTTTTCATTGTTGTTGCATTTTCCTTATCATTAATAAGAAGTTATTTAGGCCTTGTTTTAGACAATTTTCCCCAATGTTTCATCACACTAGTGGTGCTAGTATATCCTTAATGTCCAATAGACTACGATCCTTAAGTTTTTCCATCTTTGACCACCATTAGCTCACCTTCAATGAAATATTTTGGTGCTAGCAAGGTATATTCTAGTGAAACTAAATAATTTGTTACACATAATTCACCTTATTTATTTTTTCTCATTCACTATGACTTGAGGTGCATCTTTATATTTCAAACATCCAGCATATGATACCACTCGATTCATGTCAATTGAAAATGTAGAATGATTTAAAGCTCAACGAGCCAACATCATCATAGTGGAGTGAGTTATTGCACTAAAAGTATAGTTGAAATTTAACATCAATAATGTATTTCATAATCTTTATTGCAACCTGATTCTTTACCTTGATGGATCTTACTACTCGACTCTAATTTAATAATTATTTGCCAACATCAAGGAGAAGAGTGAAGGCAACATTATAGGAATCAAGAACTTCGTGTGAGGTATGAACATTCATATAACTTGCCATTATTTATTTGAAATTTTAGGCTAATCAGATGGAGGCCTAATTTATAAGCATAAACGAATCATTAGTTATTAGATTGATCATTTCACTTTTAACCTTTACTTCAATTGAGCTATAGTGAGGTGAAATTTGTGCATATGAAAGGTCTATAGTGGATATGATTGCCCTACATGTTGACTTGGTGCCTGAGAACATATCCTCATGGCATTGTTTAGTGTTAACAAGCAACTCCAAGCCAGTAGGTTCAATGAGGTATGTTTTAGCAATTCTTATTGTTATATCATATGCTTCATGGCTTAGGAAAACTATTTAGACTACTCTTAGATAGATTCATCATTCTAAAAATAAGGAATGTTGTATGTTATAATTAGAAGGACAAGGAGTTGTGTTTCCCATGTCTAATTACGAATATACTAGTAGAAAAGGGCATGAATTTCAAAGATGGGCCTGTCGTACTTCCATTATATAACATCATCTTTTAATCCTTAAAGGTATTAAAATACAAATCCATTAAAGGTTGATGGAATAACCTTATTTACCACCCTTTATAAAGCAATGAGTTGTTTCTCGATTTGTAGTGACTGATGCAGTAATAACATAAGTAAGTTAAGCAATAGCTTGCACAAATGTGGGAGTACCTATGATTATTCAATCATGGCCCTAACATGTACTAATGATTAAAGATGTCCATTTTAAGGGCTTCCTTACATTTTGCTTTTTTATTTTATATTGTGGTTCTTTTTTTCTTTTGGACTTATCTAAATGATGTTTTATTATTCTTCTATTTTAGTATCCATCAAGAAGTTGTACATCCAAATTGTTTCATGCTTAATAGAGTATTCATTTTGGCTTCATAACATTTCTTCACCACTAATATTTAAGGAAGTCACTTCTTTGCTTATACCCTTCCTTTTTATTTATTTGTTTTATTTCTATATTAAAGATAATAATATACCTTAAATTGCATACTAGGGGGGGTTTGGATGTTAGTTCTTTATTTGCCATCTTTTCATGTCTTAAATTTCTTTGATTTTGAGGTTTGAATCCGTACTTGATGGAAATTAATCTTATTTATATTAAGGTTTATTTTAGAATCAAATGGAAAGAATTGCAAAAATTTTGGGACAAAAAGAGTTAAAACAAGCACTGGAGCTAACTGGACATGGCCTCGTATAGTGATAATGCATGCGATAGCAACCACTAAAGGAAACATTTTTAAAAGGGGATTAAACAAAAGAGAAAACAAAAAGAAAGAAGAAACTTGACCTGGTTAAATAAGGTGGGACATGATTTGAAAAGTGGGCTAGCCAAAAATAAGAGTGGAGAGACCTCACCTTGCTAAAGGAGGAGATGAGTACAAAGCTGAAAGCAAAGAGACGACTTGGGCTACAAAAAAGGAAACGATAGACTGGCCAAAAAAATAAAAGAGAAACAAGAAGAGTGACTGAAGAAAGCTAAGGAGACATGGGCTGTGTGGCATAAAAAAACGAAATAGAGTAGCTGGAAATAGAGAAGGGTTTTAGCAAGCAGGGGACGTGTGGCAAGAGAATAGGATAAGGAACATGCTAGACAACAATGGATTTGCAATACAAAAAACTAGAAAATGAAATGACTAAATCTATAGAAAAAGAGAAGAAACATTAGTTAGAAGAAAATCATGATGTTAGGCAACTAAACTTTTATTTTAGTGAAAGAAATACTAGTTTTTGAAATTTGGATATTTTAAGACCTTTGTTCTTTATTTGAATTAATTTCTTAGCTAAGTATCAATTATTTTTTTAGGTTGTTATTTGATTATTTGATTTTATAGATAGGTGCACAACTAGTATTTGATTTTATTCAATCAATTGCTAGATTAAATAGGTTGATGTTCAATTATTTTAATCAAAGGTAGCAACTAGTATTTTTGTCTACAATGTTAGGGACAAGATTTCAGGAAAAATAATTTTCTATACTAAATATACATTGTATGTATGTTGTCTAATTCGTTGATCTTATTAATTTATAAAGATATTAATTAATTAAATATGATATCATATCTAAGTTATTGATTAATAAAAGTTCATTTGAATACATGTTTTGGTCAAAATTTCCCATGACGAATGCTTAAATAATAAATTAATTATTTTTAGTATCAATGATTAACACAAGTATAATAATCAAGGACATTGATAACCAAGATTTATTATTATTAACTATTAAATTTTCATTGTTTTGTCGTTAACTATTTTTTATTTAGTATTTCAATTAAATTATGTTTAATCAATGATTTAAACCCTCCCTTTTATTGTGTAACTACTAATATTGAAATTTCTTGTGGGAACGATCTCAAGTTTCCACTATTACATTAATCTGTGTTGTAGGAAATTGAATTTTTATTATGTTTGGTTGCAAGTGACAGCATTCACCAAATTTTGGCATTGTTATTAAGGAGTTTTTGATGGTTTATATATGTTATGGTTTCTAATCAATATAAAAATTTGCAGTACAATCCTAAGATAGAGAAAACAATTAAGGCATTACGAAAGCAAACGAAAGAAAGAGGACAAGTACTAAGAGAGGAACGGCAAGTAGAAAGTTAAGTGATAATGAAAAGGTGCGATTGGGTGAGAATGTATTAGCTGTACTTAAAAAGAAGCTACCTCCTAAGTGTCAAGACTTAGTTATGTTTACGATCCCTTATAAAATAGGTAATCTGAAAATTAAGAAAGAATTGTTAGATTTAGGTGTGTCAATTAATGTTATGCCCCAATCTATTTATGAATCTTTGAATATGGGGCCTCTAAAAGAAATTGGTATCATAATCCAACTTACTGATAGATCTAATGGCTATCCTAAGGGTGTTCTTAAGGATGTTTTATTTCAAGTTGATAATATGATTTTTACTACTAATTTCTATGTCTTACAAATGAGTAATGAAGATTCATCCATGTCAGTCTTAATTTTATTGGGAAGACCATTCTTGAAAACCTCTAGAACGAAAATTGATGTTTATGATGGCTCTTTAACTATGAAATTTGATTGTGAAGTGATTAAATTTAATATTTATAATGCCATAAAATTTTCTAATGATGATCAATCTTTTATTTTTGTGAGTTTTCATGATACTTTAGTGTAGGAAACCTTTTGTTTAGATGGACTGCATTGGAAAATAGCTTAGATATCTATAAAGGAAAAACATTAGTTGATTATCTAGTCATTCTTGATAAGTTGGATACCACCATCTAGATCTTGGAAAGGATAAAATACTTAGAGGAATAGATATATTTTCTAGAGCTAACTAGAAATAATTCGAAGTTGTTATCATCTTTTATACAACCACCAAAATTGAAGTTGAAGGCCCTTCTCGGTAACTAGAAATATGTGTTTTTAGGTGATCATGAAACTCTTCCTATTATTATTTTAAGTAGCCTAACATCTTTACAAGAAACATAATTACTTGGTATGCTAAAAAATCACAAAGATGCTTTTAGATGACAATGGTTGATTGGAAAGGGATTAACACATTAATTTGTAAGCACTGTATTTTATTGGAAGATGGAGCTAAAGAAATAAGATAGCCCTAACAAAGGTTAATTGGAGGTAATTAAGAAGGAGATTTTGAAGCTCCTTGATGCTAGGATAATTTATCCTATTTCAAACAACAAATGAGTAATTTCACTACAGGTGGTTCCTAAGAAAACCAAAGTGACCATAGTGGAGAACACTTCAGGTGAATTGATACCTACCCATGTGCAAAATGGGTGTAAGATTTATATGGATTATAAGAAGTTAAATTATGTTACTTGTAAAGATTATTTTCCAGTTTCTTTTATTGACCTAATTCTTGAAAAAACATACAGGAAAAACTCACTATTGTTATTGAGATGGTTATTCAGATTATCATCAAATTTTGGTTATACTATAACACCAAGATAAAATGACTTTCACATGTCCCTTCGGCACATTTGCCTATCGAAGAATGCCATTTGAATTATGTAATGCACCCGCCACATTTTAAAAGTGTATGGCAAGTAGGTTCTCTGATTATGTGAATAATTGTATTAAAGTTTTTATGGACAAGTTTGTAGTCTATGGCAAGTCTTTTGATACTTGTTTAATGAACTTTGAGAAAGTTTTGAAGTGTTGCATTAAAACTAACTTTATTTTGAATTATGAAAAATGTCATTTTATGGTTGATTAAGGGATAATCTTGGGTCATATATTATCTTCTAAGAGAATTGAGGTTGATAAGGCTAAGATAGAAATTATTAAATCTTTTCCTTACCCCGTTAGTGTACAAAAAGTTTGTTCTTTTCTTGGGGTCTCCCATTCGAGATGATATGCCACACAAGCGACTATGCAGTAGGGGTTGTTTTAGGACAAAGAATAAATAAATGCCACATGTGATTTACTATACTTTCATTTATTGGCAATTGATTTTAGGTTAGAGAAGTTTTGTTCACATTTATTGGGCACACATGTAATAGTTTATTCAGATTATGCCGTATTGAAGTTTCTATTGTACAAAAATGAAGTAAAGCCACACCTTATTCATTAGATTCTACTATTACAAGAATTTAATGTGGTGATACAAGACAAAAAGGGAATTGAAAATCTAGTTGTAGATCACCTTAGTCGTATCCATCTATATACAACTTTAGGCACTCTAAAAGATGAGTTTTTATATGAGCATTTATTCGCCACCCAACAACTAACACCTTGTTATGCTAATATAGCTAATTTTCTGGTTACCAAGTCTTTGCCTAGTACTTTGTCATAAATTAAAAAAGATAAAATAAAAGAGAGGCTAAATATTATGCATGGGATAAGCTACATCTGTGGAAATATTATTATGATCAAATTATAAGGTGATATGTGTTTGATGATGAAATTCCATCTATATTGAATTTTTTCCATTCTTTTTCGTATAGTTTTTAGGGGTTAAATTTGTAGTATTCTTGGATGTTATTTAATGTTAATTTAACCCTATTTTAATGCTTAAATGTTCTATTTAT
>JAOXYD010073463.1:0-12560 GCA_028565735.1 Pinacopodium congolense
CTTTTCCACGTTTCAATCACCCCCAAAATAATTTTGAGTATGAAGACATCACATTTAAGCTCAAAATCAATTTATGCCTTGGTTTATAACAAATTTAACACATTTCTAAAACTTTTCATTTCAAATTCAATTCTAAACCATTCATACACATACTAAACCAATTTCTTTCAATTTAAAAACATTTCGCACAAGTTTCAAAACCATTACCAAGGCTATCTCAATTTTTAAAATATTTCAATTAATTCAAACACAAACTTTGCCTTGGCCATTGAAAATTTTCACACTAAACACTTTCAAATCTTTTCAAAGATTTTCAAAACTTTATTAACCAATTAAAAAACTTTCTTTTCATAAAAAAATCACTTTATTCAAGTTTTAAAAACTTTGAATAAGTGGCTTTGAACACTAAGACATTTCAGTTAAGCTTTAACACAACATATGTCATGATTAGTAAAAGTTTTTATTCTAAACAATTTCATAACTCTTTCAAAATTTCTAAAACATTCGCAAACATTTTGAAAACAAAATTTTCACATAAGGACATGACTCTAGCAAATCTAAACACTCTCAGGTGACTTCAAAAAAGATTTGAAACCACTTAGACATATCAAGAGGAATACCTTTAAAACCATTCATATAATTTCCTCTTCATTATGGAACTTTATACCTATATGCCATTGTAAACCAAATCCTACTATGGAAATGCATTAAAAAATTCATTCAAACTCTAAAACTTTAACAGAACTCATAAATGCAAATTTTCATGCAAAATTGAGCCCTTCAAGCATTAATAAAGATTAAAATAAACTTACAAACAAAAATGGTTAATTTGATGTATTTTGATTGATTAATTCATGAATTATACCCCTAATTATGTTTTTAAATGGTTGGTTTAAGTGTTGATTTGTTTAATTTGCAGGATGATGATTAAAATTGGAGAAATTGTGCAAAGGAACCAAAGTTTGACTTAATGGTCAACCATTAACGTGGGTCTACAATCCTAAACTTAAAGATAAACAGGGTGTCACTGAAGGATGATCAACCCTAAGGTTAAGGATGAATAGGGTGTAATTATGTGTCAGCTAGGATACTGTTGATGAAGCAGTCAATAATATCAACTCTAAATTTCCAATTTTGCAATTGTGGTGTGTCTCCAATTAATTCTCCTTGTCTATTGCTATAAATGGGAGGCTTCTAGAGATTAAAAACAAATAAATAATGTAGAAACACATATCCAATTAACAGAATTCAAATCTGAATCTAGAGAGAGTGGCTCTAGCTTCTCTCTTAGTTTTTCTTAGAGTTCCATAGCTTCAAACACTTGTAATTTAAGTTATTGAATGTTTTCTGAGTTGCTGCTTGTTGGAGAACATGCTAAGACATATATCTTTGTTTATAAACCACCATAGGGGGTTTCTAAACTCATATTAATTTTGTATTTTCTTTGTTTTTTGGATTAATCAAACTTCATATTCTTATGTTCATATCCTTGAATGTTCTTTGATTTTTTGGCAAGATCTTGTGGAATTTGAAGCTGTTTTGCTATCCAGATCACATTGAGGAGTTCAAGGCTTATCTAGGAGCTTTCTAATCATGTTTTATAACTCCTAAACTTATTATTTTAGCTTATATTTTTTAATCTATCAAAGTATGTGGCTTAAGATGCATGTTTTATATACTTTGATAATCATGCATAGTTAAACTAATTTTCCAGCTTAGGATTGGTATTTTAATGTTTTAAGAGGGTTTGAATGCATGTATTAAGGCCTAATTTTGTTTATTAAATGTCTTAAAGTTCTAATTTTGAGCTGATCACTTAAGATTAGAGTAAAACATAATCTAAGACTTGAGAAATCAACTTAGGTTCTTGGAAAAATTAATAAACAACACAAATCAATCAATGACTAGCCAAACATTGATTATTTATGAGCGTTAGAGATCTGAGATCGCAAATCCAGAAATCAACTTCTTAAAATTAAAGCCCATTGACTAGATTTAAAGCATAACCAAACTTTAAACTAAGTTTAGTAAAGAAAAGACATAAGTCTTAATCATATCTTTCTCTTGAATTCGTGAAGGAACTCTAATTCACCCTTTAAAATTGTTTAAAGCTAAATTAATTCATTAATCACCTCATCCTTAGATGGATTCATCAATTTAATAATTTTTCAGTAATTTAGAAATCATTTTATAATTCAAAATTGTAAGGTTTGAAGCATAGCAGGATAGTTTAGTAGTTTTTCATCTTTTTAATCATTTAATTTGAAATTTTATAAATAGTTGTAATCTAATTAATCTGGTACTTAACCAATAATAAAGTTCCTCATGGGTTCAACACTTGGAGTTTTAAAATTACTCCACCTTATTACTTGTTCAATAGGTACACTTGCCTTTTGCAACGTTGGTTTTCAAAGTAAATTTATTTCGGTTTTCAAAGTAAAATCGTTAAAAGCGCTCCATAATTATTAATCAATCAACCAATGTTTGACAAGTTTTTTGCACCATTTCTTGGGAACTTTAATTTGTTAATATTATAAAAATTAGTGTCAATTACTCAAGGGCGTAAATATTGTAAATAGTATGTACAATGTGTTTGCTTTCCTTTGTTTTCTTTTCTATTTTGCTTTACTTATTAATTCTTTGAGTTTGATTCTTCATTTGTGCAGGTCTTGAATGCGTGTTTAGAAAGAATCAAATCAATGTAGAAATGGAACATCATGAGCACTTGGTTTTTCAACCATATAAAGAACCAACTATGTTGGAATTGACTCTACAAACTAGCAGTGGTCCTAAGTCTAACATTGATAGACTAAAGATAGACTCAGATGATTTCAAAATTTCACATGCTCTCATTTCCATAATTAAATCCTCTCAATTTAGTGATTCATCGTTAGAAAATCCAAATGATCATCTCATAAACATTTTAGGTATTTGTTATCTCTATCAACATTCCAGTCTTTCAGATAATGCACTTAAACTTAAGTTATTCCCTTTTTCTCTAAAAGATAGGGTTTGAACATGGTTGAACACTTTCCCACCTAATTCCATCACAACTTGGGATGATCTTTCCAATCACTTTTTAGCCAAATTATTTCCCCGAACTAAGATAGTTAAGTTGAAAACTTTGATTTCATCTTTTAAACAATATGAGGGCAAGTGTTTGCATGAGTATTAGGAGCGATTTAGAAAGCTGCTTGTTGAATGCCCGATGTATAACTTTAGTATTTGTGAGCAAGTGCATATCTTTTACTTAGGACTCATACCATCCACTAATAGT
Organism: Pinacopodium congolense; assembly: GCA_028565735.1. NCBI lineage: Eukaryota > Viridiplantae > Streptophyta > Magnoliopsida > Malpighiales > Erythroxylaceae > Pinacopodium > Pinacopodium congolense. Next base: position 3,278 of record JAOXYD010073463.1, read on the forward strand.
CTCATAGATGCTACTGTTAGAGGTAATTTGATGAATAAAACCCCAAATGAAGCATATAAATTAATTAAAAACATGGCATCCAATAGCTTTCAGTACAATTTTGAGCCTTATTGTAGGAAACCATTTAGAGCTCATGCCATTAATTAAACCTCAATATTACAAGCTCAACTGGCAGACCTTAGTAAGTAATTGGAAGGTTTGCAAGCTCATATTGTAGTGGTGTATTCCAGCGTCCCATAGCTTGTGATTTTTGTGGTAGTTGCTTTCATGCTTCTATAGATTATTAAGTAAGACCTTCTTATGCCTCTAATCCTAGGCAAGACCATTATTCTTATATTAGGCAAGGAATGGACTTTTGCAAACTTTCTAAGGAGAGCTACCAAACTTATCATCAAGACTCCCAAAATCTACATGTCAATCCTTAATTAGAGTCCCCTCCTAATCAACTTGATAAAAAAAAAAGTCTAATCTTGAAGATACAGTAATGGAATATATCCAAAGCAATGAGTCTAAGATGCAACCTCATGAAAATTCAACAAAGCATTTAGAGACTCAAGTAGATCAAATTGACCAGATATTAGATGGTTACCCCAACCCTTACCTTTTAGGCCTGAACCTACCCCTCAAGAAGATGTTATGGCCATCACTATACAAAATGATCAAGAAATAAAGGATGTGAATGGAAAGAAGCAATGAAGTAAAAGAAGTTGAAAATGAAAGCTATCCACCTAGGTTATTTACTAATTCTAATGTTCATCCTTACCAACCTAAGATTCCATATCCATAAAGATTATATGCTCAATCTAGGTGATCTGTTAAATTTTTTCAAAAATTGCACATACCCTTATTTAGTTTATCTTAATTAGATGAGCATCTAGCTAAAAATCAATCCATACTCCAAGAGTTGGAAAATTCTTATCTAAATTTGAGAGAATTGTTTATGAAAACGATTACCCCTATTAACCCAACTCCATCTATTAAATGTGAGCAAACTGATATAGAAGTTTGTGTTATGGATAATGATGATGATTTTCCAATTCATTTTAGAAATCATGTTGTCAAATTTGTGGATTGTAAGGAAAGTGTTGCAATTGAAAGTGAAAATGAAGTTGTAGAAAGTGATGAAAGTGTTTATGCCTTCATGTTAGATGATCAAAAGTTAATTTCATTGGTGTTGAGGATGAATCTCAAATTGAAGACAATGTTCTGAAGGTTCTTAATTGTGATAATCATGATGAATTTGTCAAGTAAGATGAGGTTGAATATGAGAAAGCATTAGAGGCTTCATTGGTATTTATGCTCTCAATTCATGGCCAACTAAGGTAATTCAAGACTTTTTACCATGGTATTTTCAAAATCATGATTGGTGTTCCATTAAGGTTCAATTGTTAAATGGTACATTGTTTTCAAATCCTTTAAAAACCCTTCAAATTCTGGCCCATTTGTTGTGCAAAGAGAATGAGTTGAAGCTGATAGATTCTGAACTAAGGGAAAGACTCAAGGCTCTCTAACCTTAAGGTCCAGCTAAAAGACCTTAAACAAGCGTTTGATGGGAGGCAACCCAACCTTCATTTCCATTTTTTTATTTGAATTTAGTTTGTTATAAATTAAAAAATGTGTTGGAATTTTTAAATGTGTTTAAATTAAGTTAAGTGTGCTTTCCTTAATCTTTCCTAAGTTTCATGTGTTTATTTCTCTTTCTCATTAATGTTCTACATTTTTTAGATCTAATTAATTCATTTTGATGTGCTCTGACTCCTTGATTGTATTTGGCTTACATATTTATATAAGTCGAGGATTATTTTGTTCTACTCTATATTTGTTGCTTTTGGTTGTTTTAGTTACTATAAATTCACAAACGGATCTTCAAATCTATGTCAAACAAGTGTACTTATTTCCCTAATCTCCTACATTATGCTTTTTCAGTTTATTTTTTAAATAATGAGGACAATGTTTAGTTTAAGTGTTGGGGGGGGGGGGGAGATCATATTGGTTATACGCTTCAGTTTTGTTTGTTTAAAAGTAATTTGATTTATCATCAATGTCATAATAGTTATAAATTGTGAAAATTTGCTTTTGATTTTGATCCTTATTATTGTCTATGCTTTCGTTTATTTTGACAATTTGAAATTTTATATGATTAGTTTTGAATATTAATGACTAAATGCCTTTAACTCATTTCATAATTTAAATAACGGATTCTTGATAATTTAAATGATATTCCACATATAAAATGCAACTTCCTGAGTAATTTTGTAAATTCTTTTAAGGCACTTTTATCATTCAAAGAAAAATGAAGAAGAACTGGAATTAACTCTAAAAAGAAAAAAAAATTAAGTAAAATTAACATTAATTACTTAATTAGTTAAATAAATAAGTAGCATCCACACCTTTGATTTCTAATCTTATATGTATGTACATATTTATTAAAAAAATGAATAAAATGAAAAATAGAATAAAAAGAATAAAAAGAAAATAAAAATAGAGAGAAAAGAAAAGAAAAAGAAGATAGTAATGTATATATATGTATAAGGTTAAAGTTATGAGTGGGACTAATAGTTAGTTGAGTTAATGTGACTCAGTTGAGTAACCGGGGGTTGTTCATAAAAAATGTTCATCTTCGTATAAAAAGACTGAAATGACTTCTCAACTAAACTGCTTACGTATTTAATTAATTTATTATTTAAATTGCTTAAAGGATGTGAAAGCGTCAAAAAGATAATGCATTAAACTTAGTGTATTTGCCTTTTACACGAGTAATTGATTTTTGTGATTTATTTTTAAGGTTGAAAAAGAATGAAATGATTTAAATATATTTGAGATTTGATGTGATTAATTAATTCTATAACATTTCCATATGTCGTTATTTTTCAACGTTGAAGAATGCATTTTCAATAATTATGTTATTAATTTTGAATTGATTTTCCTCTTTTTATATCCTCTTATAAACTTCATGATGAATTAATTTGCTTGAGGACAAGTAAATGCTTAAGTGTGAGGAAATTGTTAAAGGTTAATTTGATTGCATTTTAATTGATTAATTAATGAATTATACCCCTAATTATGTGTTTAAATGGTTAATTTAAGTTTTGTTTTCTTTAATTCGCAGGTTGTTGATCAAAATTGGAGAAATTGTGCAAAAGGATCAAAGTTTGACTTAATGGTCAACCATTAAAATGGGTCTACAGTCCCAAGGTTAAGGATGAATAGGGTATCGTTGAAGGATGCTCAACCCCAAGGTTAAGGATGAACGGTGCCGTTATGCGTCGGCCAGGTTGTCGTTGATGAAGTAGTCAATAATATCAACTCCAAATTTCCAATCTTGTGGTTGTGGCTTATCTCCAATTAATTCTCCTTGTCTGTAGCTGTAAGTGGGAGGTTTCTGGAGCTCAAAATGAAACAAATAATACAAAAACATGCATCCAATTAATAGAAATCATGTCTGACTTAGAGAGAGTTGCTCTTGCTTCTCTTTTAGTGTTTTCTTTTGAGTCTTTTAGCTTCAAACACTTGTAATTTTAGTTGTAAAGTGTTTTCTATGTTGCTGCTTATTGGAGAATATTGCTAAGACATATATCTTTGTTTCTAAATGACTATAGGGGGTTTTCTAAACTCAAATTAATGTTGTATTTTCTTTGTTTTTTGGATTAATCAAAGTTTATGTTCTTATATTCATATTCTTGAATGTTTTCATTTTCTTGCAAGATCTTATGGAATTTGAAGCTGTGTTGCTGTCCAAATCATGTTAAGGAATTTAAGACCTGTCCAGGAGCTCCCTAAACCTCTTTTGTAACTTCTAAAATCATTAATTCAGCTTGTATTTTTTGATTTATCAAAGTATGTAGCTTAAGATGCATGTTTTGTATGCTTTCATGATCATGTGTAGCTAAATCAGCATAGGATTGGTGTTTTAATGTTTAAAGAGAGTTTAAATGCATGTATTAAGGTCTGATTTTGTTTATTGAAGGTATTAAAGTTTTGATTTTGAGATAATCACTCAATATTAGAGTGAAAGATAATCTAAGACTTGAGAAATCAACTTAGGTTATTAAAAAAATCAATAAACAACACAAATCAATCAACGAATGACCAAACTTTGATTATTTGTGAGAGTTAAAGATCTGAGATTGCAAATTCAGAAATTGACTTCTTGAAATTAAATCCCATTAACTAGATTTAAAGCATAACCAAACTTTAAACTAAGTTTATTAGAGAAAAGGCAAATGTCTTAATCATAGCTTTGCCTTGAATTCATGAAGGAACTCTAATCTATCCTTGAAAATTGTTTAAAGCTCAATTAATTCATTAACCACTTCATCCTTAGCTAGATTCCTCAATTTGATCATTTTTAGTAATTTAGAAATCATTTATAATTCAAAATCAAGGTTTGAAGAAAAAGTAGGATAGTTTACCATTTTTATCTTTTTAATTAGTTGATTTGGAGTTTCCTAGATAATTATAATCTAATTAATATGGTACTTAACCAATCACAAATTCTTCGTGGGTTCAACATTCAGAGTCTTAAAATTACTCCACCTTATTACTTGTTCGATAGGTGCATTTGCCTTTCACAATGTTGATTTTCAAGTAAATTCATTTCAGTTTTCAAAGAAAAATCATTAAAAGCGCTCCATATTTCTTAATCACTCAACCAACGCAAAACTAACAAATCTAACTAACCTATTGCTACTTTTGGACATCGCTAAGGACTATTACGTACTACATGCTTAATGTTAGCATTCAAATTAAGAAATAACCTAAAGAGTGATCAAGTCTAAAGATAATACCTAATTCATGACATTTAACCTAAGTCCCAATCTAACCTATGCTTAAAAGCACTAAATTAACACTCACTCACATTCTCAAAACTAATCACCCCTTTATCCCTCCTATACTTTCAAACCTTGAGGAATTTAGCCATACATACTTAAATTAACAAAAAAAATCAAATAAACATAATCCATACTTAATCAAATGGATTCAAAGTAGAAATTGCACAATTAGTAAAGAAAACCAAGATTCAACACTTAATCTAAGTTAAAATTAAACTAATTATGCTAATAATAAACTAATCTCAATTTAATTAAAAAATCCCAACAATAATTACATTAATTCAGAAATTCCAACACACATAAAACATGATAAAAACTAAAAGTAAACACATTCTAACTTAAGAACATGCAAAAATTCAATTTTAAAGCAAAACCCAAATAAAAACATCATCAATAAGCCAAAAACCCATACAATCAACCATTAAACCACTAAAACCCAATTTGGACAGACCTGGAAACATATAATATTAAGCTCACAAAATGAAATTCAAAGCTGAAAATTGTAAAAACAAACTTCTATTGATATATAACTATGAATCCTCACATTATCTAAGTGGCTCAAGCCCCAAATTCATCGGAAATTCAACCTAAACATTATGAAATCTATAAATCTAAAAATAACATAAAGTAAATTGTTCAAGAACAATATTTAAACATCAATATATCTAAAATAAGCAACTAAAGGAAAGGAAATTAAACGAACATGAACACTAAGAATTGGAGTAGAAAACAGTGAAATCTTGGAAAATAAGTAAGGTGGCTGCCTCCTCCTATTTCTTGTCATTAGATGGGTTTATACACCCCTCCCAATTATGGAAATATGAGGTTTGTGAAATATCCTTTCTTCCCCTAAATTTTTTTGTTGTTAGGAATTAATATGATAGGTTGGTTAATAATACAGCGGGCTAGTTACATGTCGTATTAGTCCTGATTTCATATGAATACGGCAAGCTGGTGAGCTATATATGACTAATGAAGGAGCCCATCATATACCTCCTAAACAACAGCTCTTCCTTTAACTTTTTGCTCCAATTCTCTTCCAAATTTCTTCCTTTCAACTTATATTTATATTACATCATTAAATCTGCATGTGAATTCATTAGGAACATAAAATGAGAAATTAAACACAAAAATAGGGATGAATTAAAATTGAAATACATATACAAATTAAAGATAATTCAACCCTATCAACTTTATACAAAACATGACATAGTCTCGTAAACTTTAAAAAGTGAGTTTATGTATATCAAGCCATCACTTCATACTAGCAATGTACATTATCACAAAAAATAAGTTAGTTAATCTATCATATAACTTCATAAACATGTCATAATTCTTTAGAAAGCCTTGTTATTGCTAATTTCATACAACATCTTCCTTAATTTTGCTTCTCACTTATTTTGCATTTTAGCCTAGATATGGACAAGTTAACGTTGCAAATTGAAATTGCTTCCCAACACATGCTCACAAAGCTATCCACAAATCATAATAGGATCGTTGCATTCATTAAAGTTATTAACTAGGAAAATAATAAAACTTTAGTACACAATGGTGGCAGTGGTAAACATATCATAATCTCATGTTTGGGAGCCCATTTTCCACTCCAAGCACTAAATCACTATAAAGATACGCACTGCAATTGTCACTTTTAGAAAAAAAGAATATCATGTCACATCTTAATCTAATTATTTATTGAAATCATGTAAATTCACTTTATTGGACAATAAGCATGTTAAAATATCAATTATTAGTGAATAAGAGTAAGTCAAGTGTGTATTAATTGTATTTCTAATAGGGAAATCTATATGAAACATGATGTCCTTCTTATGCTTTGGCCTTATAAAGTTCTAACTAAGCTCCTTCACCATCAAAGTTCTCTACAACACTTTTTATTGTGGTTGAACTCCCTTATAGGGATTGCTTTTTGAACTATTTTGCTGAGCATTCATATATTAATTTAATAAATTAATGTTTGTCATATTTGTTTTGAATATACCTTGCAGTAAATTGAGAGAATAAGCTAACAAATTTGTCTTAGGTTGTACAATGAAAGTTAGCATCTAATGACCTATAAATATTAGGTTTATTAATTGAATAAGGATATATCTTAATTGATTAATTAATTGCATTCAAGATTGCTTCACAACTAATTAGGTATTTAGGAAAGGTTTTGTATATTGAGAGATTACAAAATTAATTTTATCTTATTTAACTAGGGAAATTTAGTTACACTTTTAGAGAGAGTAACTAAAATATTAGGATATATTGGGCCAAACATAATTAAATCAATAAGACCATAGGGGAAAAAATAGGGATAAAATTGATTCCTAATCTTTAATCTTAAATTCACAAGTTCCTATACTTTGTTTTTTAAATTGTTAAGTTGTTTACTTTAGTTATTTTCAATTATTGCTATTTGTTTTTATGCTTTAGACAAAATATAGCTCAAATTTTTATGTGATTAACCTATTTCTTGTGGGAAGATATCTATTACCTACAGTTTTAGGACCCATTCACTTGTAATATAGCATAAAACCAGTTAAGTTAGCTTAGCAATTAACACTATGTCATTTATAGGAGACTTGGCTTTGGAACATGACAATACATCACAGAACATTGAAGGACTTACCAATCTTAAATCAGGTATTCATGATGACATCTAAGGAAATCAAATGCATTTTCAAAAAACAAACAACAATCTTCAACTTCTTTATTTTTCAACGAATAAAAGAGTTCACATCCACTTTCATCACACTTACACTAGACATTTGATCTCCGAGTTTATCCCTAGCATCTGCACATCCATCATCATTTTCTTCACTCTACTATATGCTTTGGTACCTCTCCCCTAAATTTGAGGTAGCCTACTCTAGTCTAGGCTCATCAAGCACCATCAATCCATGCTTAATGAGGAATTCCTCATTAACTATCATTCGTTAATGCGGAATGCAAGTTTGTTAAAACATGTTGTCTAAAACAATCATGGTCTTAAACTTTTTTTTATGGCTCCCTATAGTACCCATATCCCTAACCCTAACGCTTGCCTTATCTCTCACATTTTGATGCTTCACCCTAATTGTTTCGCTTTTAACCCCTTTATCCTTATTTTCATCCTTTCTTCATAATATATCCTCTTCCTCTAAAATTTCCATGAGTCTACCATGGCTCCCTGCCGCCTTCTTATTCTAATCTAAACAATTTTTCACATCTTGATCATTTTTCAACATTACTCTATTGCCACTGTGTTCTCCTAAACTCTACACTATCATAAGTTGATAATGACTAAATTATATCCCAAAGCCATATATTAGTTTATGTAATTGATAATCAAATGTGATTTTATTACTAATGTTGAAGTCCACTATGACATACCTTCAACTCCAACTTGCAATATTCTTAAGATCTTTCTTACCCACCTCCTCGGCAGATTAGGTGCTCAACATAATCTAGCCTCCAAGTCTATAAACTACTAACAACCTAACTTATTCCATCGTGATACAACTTATTTATCATGAATGGAGAACTCATATCAATTTATACATATAACCCTTATTTTTCTTAAACAGTGAGGCCTAAACCTTTCCAAATCCAATGTCTCTTTAATATTAATCTCATCCTAGTTAGTTATCTGAGGGATTTTTTCCTACTTAAGTGGATGGTTGACCCATAGCCACTCTAGGTAAAAAATCTATAGGGACAAACTTTCATCATGTAAAAATATTCATAAATAAGATCTACACCTCAATAAAATGACTTAAAAGACAACTGAATTTTGAAACTCACCTCCAATAAAATAATAAAGCCATCTATACAATGGGTAAACTCCTTTATCATGAAGTGCCTTATGAAACGTCCTAACATGGCTGCACAAATTTATTAACATTAAATGGCCCCATGCCATCTCTTCACAATTGTCTACTTCAATGGCATTGCATTAATAGGTGAGTACTTATTCTAAGTGATGCGCTAAGACACAAGAAAACTCCCAACATTTATAACAAGAAGTTCCTATGCAAAGCTTCCTCTACCTCCACAATATACAATTTTTTAAGAATATATTTCCTTTCAATTTTACTGTTCTTTACACCATATTCATCCCAAAGGGAGGGAATGCATTTCAGGTTTTTTAGAACCCCTAAAACTCAGACAACATCATCACCTAATATCTAATCATCTTGACGATCCCTGATGGTTAATATATGTCATTTAGATTAAAATGTGTGCAAAGCCAATAAGAAAGATTACTAAGTATACCAAAACTTTATATCTACAGTAGCTATCAAAAATCCATGTGATACACCTATTACACCTACTGCTTGCTCAAGTTGTGAACTGTAAGTCCTATGGCACCCAAGAGGGAGGGTGAATTGGGTGTTAAAAACTTTTTACAAACTTAAAACTATCAACTTAATTCAATTGGAAAACTAAGTGCAATCACTAAACCAATATTC
>JAOXYD010073474.1:0-12560 GCA_028565735.1 Pinacopodium congolense
AATAAATCAAAACAATCTCTCGATTCAAAGTGATTATAAGCTTAACAATCAACACAAACAATTATGCATTAAATCAATAAGATTAAAGTTGGATAAACAATTCAAGAACAATCCCTGAATAGATGTAGCAATCCATACTTATATTCAAACAAATAATATTCAAATTAAACATGAAAAGGAAAGAAAAGGAAAAGAGAAAACTAATGGTGTAAGTTTAAGACTCCTTTTTAAGAAAATATGGACAGCACTTGTTGAATCTTTTATCTCCTCTCCAAAATTTTGTTCTTCACCTCTCTTCTCTCCACCAAAACCTTATTGTCTGTCTTGGATCTCTCTCATCTTTATATGTGGCATCTAGGTTAATTCCCATGATCTCTTAATCCCAAAAATTTATAAAACACGTCCCTAAGCATTTTTCCGCGTCACCCTACCAAATCAGTTTTTTCTCTCTTTGACCTTTACTTAGTATTTTCACTATATCTTAGTCTACAAACCTCCTTTTGACCTAAAATTTTATAACTAGGCTCCTCAAATGAGTTCTAGCTCCCTGTTTAATTTCATTGCAATACAAGCTCTATAAGGGCATCTAATGCATCACCAAAGTTACAGTACACAAACTGATGCTGATTTCGGGTCTCATTCATTACCTATAATTCCAAACATCAAAGTGCATCAAACCATTCATTAAATAAGTTTCTATTTTACCCTCAAACACTAAAAAATAGAAAGAAATAAAAAAAACTAAAAGATAATGGAAGGTTGCAAAAGCTCATACTAACAAATATTAAAACACACAAGCAATACTTAAAATGCCTAAAAATAACCTAGAAACATAGCACGAAAACATACTTATCATCCGTTCAACTTCATGATCTGCTTCTATAAGAGAAATAAAATGAATTATGGTCACACACAAAGGTACCTAACTTAAAAATTAATGAAACAAAAACAAAGGTAAAGATACGAAAACTGCTAAAATAAATACTAAAATGAAGAAAGTTAAAAATGGACCCGAAAAACCAATTATAAACTGAAATAATGTAAATAAAACTAGCTAAACAAGAATAGAAAAACACTTAACAAAGTGCAGTCCCTAGCAACGGCACTAAAAGTTTTATGGCGTTATTGCGAGTGCCTAATTTTTAAAAGAAAATTAACCAAGAACACACTAACAATATCACAACACACAAAATAGGCAAGTACACCTATCTAATGTAATATAGCTTAGATGAGTCTAGGTGTCGAACCACAAAGGACTACTAGTGCTAATGAAATCCTATCTAAATCTAACTAACTATTCAAAAGATAAATATTGGATGGTTGGTTGGTTTAATGCTAAAAATAAACAAACAATTGAACAAAATGTCTAGACAAACTCGTAAGGATGAATAATCAATGATGAAGGTAGTATTCAAGTAACTAATCCCTATAGGATGTGTATATACTCAATTATTACCTTGTTTTAATATAAATTCTATATTTGTTAGACCATAGATTCCCTAATATACATTACAATCTTTCTCAAGCAATGTACCTTCTATCTAATTCAATTAAACTAGTAAAAAATTTATCTCTATCATGTTCTATCGAATTAAATATATTAACATGTTCTTTGGAACCAATTATTTTGGCTAGATTCATACCTAACTTGGAACCTCTCATGTAGGAAAATCTCTAACTCCCCATGCAAGATGTTTAATTCATGGAATGATCTAATTCATAAAAGAAATTTTGCAATCTCAATCATACACATATTCAAAGCTTTAGACAAATTTCTACTTTCGTAAAACACTCAAATCCAAAGGAATTAAACATCCTGAAACAAATCTAGTTAAAAAATCTAAAAATCATCAAGAGTTAAAACAAAATTAAACAAGAATACTACATCCTAGAGTTTTTAAACGTAGTTTCAATCATACAAACAATCATAAAGGCCAAGGGAAAAAATTCATGGTAAAGCTTCTTGAATCCTTGAAATATTGATGATGAATGATGAAATCCTCAATTAAGCCTTAAGTTATTGCATTTGGATGCCTTATCTCCTTTAAACCTTGATGAAACCCTCCTAATAGTGACTTATAAAGTCTTCCTTACGATGACTAAGTGGAGGTCTTAGTGATTTCTATGATTACATTCATTTTATAGGACTTTAATGGACATTTGGACATATATATGAAGATATAAGAGGTGTGGAACCACATTTGAGACTGAGAGCATCATGTAAGGGGTTGCCACACCAAATTCCATGATTATTTGACAAACCATGAGGAGTGCACAAAGGAAAGAGCAAGATAAGCTTAGTTAAGCTCCAAAATTTGCATAACTGATTTAGGAAAGGTATTAGGAACACTTCTAGAGGTCCATATGCCATTAAATTTTATAAGGTGTTAGAAAAATGTGTCAAGAAGCTACATACCAAATTTATGGAAATTGGATAAATAATGGGGAAGATATTACGAACAAACAAAGTGGTCTTGCAAGTTGTCATAATCACAGGCATTCTCACAGACGTGATGCTACTTGTGATCAAGATGCCTCCCCACTCTATACATTATTAATAGGTTATTCCCATTTAATGTATGAACTACACAACTTGGGATTTATGTTTGTTAAATTTAGGTACATGATGAATTAGGAGCAAGCTGGAGGAGTTTTGGACTAAATTAGAGTGATTTGGAGCAAAAGGGGAAAATTTCAGAGACTTATATAGTGGTCTGGCAACCTGCTATATAGGGAAGCCTAACTCACCATATTGGTCTTTCTAGCCCACCATATTCCTTTAAAGTTCATACCAATACAGGGGTCTCTAACCTACATTATTGGTCTAACTAGCCCGTCATATTGGTCACAGTACATAATGTTTCATTAAATTCAGTGTCAAATCACAATAAAATGATGAAGGATCAGGCTCAAAACCCTAGGCCATCTACAGAGACTATAAATATTCTTATTTTTGTCATTCTATCAGCTTTTGGTAGCCACACATCACCATTCACAACATCTAGTTAGGTTTTCTACTATTTTTGGTTGTTTTTTTCATTTTCAGCTAAATCTTTGTGTTGTTTGGAGCTTTCCAGTAGCAAATATGTGTAAAAATATCTATCTATTGGTTGTCTTTGTTTTTCATTTTTTTAACTTGTATTGCCTCTATTTTGTGATTAAGTCAATGGAAACCTATGCTTTGACCACGGCTTATGTTCTTTTGATGAATATATGTTAGTAGTTTGATTTTGGTTAAGGTTAGGGCTGAGATTTGATTAGGAAGAAGTTGTTGCATGGATTTTTACTTGATTGAACTCTTATTTTTCCTAATTTAAAGAGACCACCTAAATTATGGCCATAGGTAGTTGAATTCCATGACCATTTAATGGGTTTGATTTTCAGAAGAATCAATTAAGCAACATACTTGAGCCTAAGCATATACCAACTTTAAATCTTGTGTAAGGATTCCTAAGATTAACAAACTTAATTTTAGGCTTCTTGTGTTTGATTCCTTCTATTTCAAGTTATCAATGGATCAAATAAATAAATTGAGAGCAAAAGAGAAAGGAATTCCTATGAACATTGGGTATAACTTATTTTAGTAAAGTAGATTCTAAATCAATCCACCATTATCAAATTTGGCTACCTAATCTAATTGAAGCCCAAAATCTTAGCCAGCTTTAGTCATTTTTTCTAGTTTAATTGTTAGCTCATAATTTGCATTTTGCACATTTTCCTATTTCACTCATTTTACTTCATTTTTTAATCAATCAAATCTTAGGTTTTTGAGTGGCTTTGCATCGTTTAAGTTGATTGCATCTTGGAATCTCTTAGGTATGATACTCAGAGACTCTATTTTATACTACTTGTAAATGATATACGCTTGCCTTTGATTGGTCTATGTTATATTTCGATTTATAATTTTAGACCACAACAAGTTTTTGGTGTCATTGTCGGGGATTCCTAATTGTGAAATATTAGGTTAGATGGTGTTGATTATCTTAGATTTAGTTCTTGTTTCATTGTTTACTTGTCTGTTCTAGTGATTGCTTAGTTATTTTTCTTTAGTGTATTTTATTTCTAATTCTTAGTGCTTTTTTTGCTTTCTTTTAGTTTGTCTTCTTTTGTTTATGCACACCTGTAGTCAAAAGCTTGAGAGTTTACAACTTGATATTGAGATTGAGAAAACTTCTCATACGTTAAGAATGGAAGCTAGATTGGCTCAGACTAGCAAAGTAGAAGAAGAGGTTAAAGGGGAATAGCTTTGAGATTGAAACGTAGTTTGTAGAGAGGGAGCAACATAAGAAAGAGATTATGCAGCGTCTTGAAGAGAGAGAGGAGTTAACCATGATGGATTTAACCATTGGGCTTAATAATAGACCCATGTCTCCTATTATAAGGCTAAGAGACATTGCAGCAAACTTCAAGATCTCTCATAGCATTACTTCTATAGTCTGAGCATCTTAGTTTGGAGGACTACCTTTAGAGGATCCGAACACCCATTTGGAGACTTTTCTAGATATCTACAACTTATTCGGGCAAAATAGGGTGTCAAATGGTGCAGTGCGATTAAGGCTAATCCTATTTTCTCTAAGGGATAAAGCGAGAGCATAGTTGGCCACTTTGTAGCCAAAGTCAATCACTACATGGGATGAGTTGATGAGATTGTTTCTTGCTAAGTTTTTCCCTCCTGCCAATTTTCCAAGATAAAGAATGAGATCACCTCCTTCAGCCAATACAAGAATGAAAGCTTACACGAGGCGTAGGAGAGGTTCAGAAATATGTTGGCACAATGTCCTAGTCATGGGTTCTCCACATGGCAAGAGGTCAACACTTGTTATACAGGAGTGACCCCATCGACTAAGAGCACTATAGATGAAGCAACAAGAGGCAGCTTGATGAGGAAGACACCAAATTAAACTTAAAGATTAATTGATAAGATAGCCACAAGCATTTTCCAATATCATATAAAGAGGCATCTCAGATGACCTACAGGTGTTCGTGTAGTGGATAATACAGTAGCCTTATAAGCTCATTGGAGGTTTTGATGAAGAATCTGGATAATCTAATGCACAGTGAGATAGGGGGAGCAAGTTCATCTATTATGAGTTATGCCATGTACAAGCATTGTGGTGGAGATTTCCATTCATCTTCCAAGTTTCAAGTTTGGAACCCCCTCTACTTAGCAGTAAGAAGAGGCCCATTATATGGGTAATTACAATAGATTAAGAGAGGATCTGTATTTTAACATCTATAACCCAGGGTGGAGGAATGATCAGATGGCACAACCATAGCCATCCAATGTTTAAAGATAGCCACCTTTTAGTTTCAAGGCTCCTAATCTTGTGCTACTAGATAAATCCCACCTCAAAGAGCTACTCACAAAGTACATCTCTAACACTGAGGTTACGATACAAAACCAATAATCCTTTATTTAAAATTTGGAGAATCAGATGAGTCAGATTACGAGTTTGTTAAAGGAGAGACATCTGGATTCATTTCCTAGCACCAATAAGGCCAACGTGAGAGATCATGCAAAGGCAATCTCATTGAGGAGTGGTAAACAGCTCAAGGAAGCAAAGGAGAAGCAGAAAGATGAAGAAGTGGAGAATAGTGGAGAAGAAGAGAGTCAAAAATCAAGCAAGGAGGAAAAGGAAACAATTGTTACAAAAAAGGATTGTCCCAGGTTGTTTGCTAATCCTATTACTAATCCAGCAAGACCTCGAATCCCATATCCTCAAAGGTTGAAAGGTACACAATTAGATAAGCAGTTTGGTTAATTCCTTAAAATGTTTAAGAAATTGCATAATAACATTCCCTTTACTGAGGCCATAGCATATATGCCTTTTTATGCTAAGTTATTTAAGGAAATTTTATATAATAAGAAGAGGCTTGAAGAGTATGGAACAGTGAAGCTTAATGAGGAGTGTTTGGCCATACTGTTAAAGAGGCTGCCATCAAAGCTTAAGGATCTAGGGAGTTTTACTATTCATTGCACTATTATTGATTTGCATATACATAAGATCTTAATGGATAACTTGATACCTCTTTCTATTTTAAGGAAGCTTGGATTGGCAGAGCCTAAACCCACCACATTTTCACTTTAGCTAGAAAATAGGTCCATTACCCATCCAAAGGGAATCATAGAGGACATGGTGGAAAAGGTTGAGAAGCTCATCTTTTCGGTGGATTTCTTAGTCCTTGACATGGAGGAAGATAGAGACATCCCCATCATTCTTGGGAAACCTTCCATGGCCACTACACGAGCCATCATCAATGTGTAATGTGGAAATCTCATCTTGAGACTTTAAGATAAAGAACTAGTGCTTGATGTGTTTGATGCTATGAACCATCCTTATACTCTTGACTCGTGTAATTTTATTAATATATATTCTTCTGATACTAATCATTTTTCTATTATTTATGTAGGTTTTTTAGAGGAGGAAGTAGGAGGAGTGCTTGAAGATTTAGGTGAGGAGTTATAAAAGGAGCTAGAAGTTTATGGAGCTAAGTCGGAGTAGGAATATTGAACATAATATAGATCATTTGGGCTACTTCAAAGACCAATCAAGCCATTACCCGAGCTGTCGATTGAAGAGCCTCTATCATTTGACCTTGAACCTTAACTGATCATTTAAAGTATGTTTATCTGAACCCGCTTGAACACTTACTAGTTATTTTTTCTTCGTGTTTGTCAGGTAATGTGAAGGAGTGGTTATTGAGGGTACTTAAGGACCGTAGGAAGGCTATTAGGTGGACCATTGCAGAAATAAAAGGTATTAGTCCCTCTTTTTGTACACACCAAATTTTTATAGAGGGTGGAAGCAAGGAAATAGTGTATCCCCTGTGACAACTCAATCCACACCCGAAGGATGTCATGAAAGATGAGGTATTGAAGCTTTTGGATGCAGGTATTATCTATCCTACCTCTGATTCTGGTTGGGTGAGTCCTATGCAGGTGGTGCTAAAGAAGGGAGGCACCACTGTGATAGAAAATGAAAAGAATGAACTAATAACCACTGGAAAATTAATTAAGTGGAGAATGTGCATAGATTATAGGAAATTGAAAGATGCTACCCAAAAAAATCACTTTCCTTCATCTTTTATTAATCAAATGATTGAGAAATTAGCTGGATATAGATGTTATGGTGCCTTAAATGGATATAATAGATATTTGCAGATTTTGGTGACACCAGAAGATAAAAAAAATAACTTTTACATATCTGTGTGGTACATTTACATATAGACGCAAGCCAATTGGTTTATGCAATGCTCTATCTACATTTCAAAGATGCATAATGGCTATCTTCTCTAACATTCTTGAATCTTACATGGAGATCCTTAAGGATGACTTTTTTTGTGTTTGGTACTTCTTTTGATGAATGTTTATGTTAGGTGTGTTATGGCACTAAGAGGGGGGTGAATTAGTCTTTAAAATCTTTCACATACTAAACACAATATATGCAAAAGTTTAAACAATTAGCACAAATTCACCCAATCAAACAAATATCTGAAGTGCAGAATAATAAATAGTAAGAGATTAGAGAAAGACACCAGATTTATTCTAGTTCTGAGTTATGCACTTACTCTTAGTCTAGTCCCCAACACGAATGTTGAGATTTGGATCTTATTACAACTTCAATAAGAAAATTCCATTCAATTACAATCCTTTTTTACAGGCTAAAAGAGAACCTTTTCACTCGCTTTTTTTTCTTAGGCTCAAGAATAACCTCTCAAAAACTTATAAGAACAATAAAAAATTACTTTGATCAACTTTATTCAATATAATCAAGTGTCTTGAAGAGTGAATGCACACCACAATGAATTTAAGCCTTATGCATAAACACTAATACTAAAAACATGACTTAAAGAAAGCAGACTCATATAACATTCGTACATAGTTATAAAAGACTTATGCTCTAAAAAAATTCTCTTCTCTATCTCTTTTTCAAGTTATAAAAAGACCTACTTAGACTACTAAACATATCAGTTGTATAATGGTCTTAATATCCATTGTCCAATAGGGAGAAAACAAATAAATGTTTTGATGTTGTGTAATCTAGTGAATCATGTCTTTATACACAATCTTAGCAACATTCGATCAACTGATAAACCTTTGACTTCAGTTTGGTCGGCTATCTTCATTTAGTCGACTGATATACCTTTACTTAAAGTTCGATTGACCTATATCAAAAATAGTAGCCATTTTTTTTATTATAGTTTAACTTTAAATCTTTCTTTTAAAACCTTTATTATCTTAACTTCATACTATCCTAATCAATTAAGATAATCATTAAAATGGTAAGATTAAACTAACCACAAAAACCTCTTGATTATACACCTATATGTATATTTTAAAATATGTATACATGCATAATCAATTATAATCCTTTTCAACACATTAAAAAAAAAACAAGCAAAGTTTACGTTAATCAAAACATAAACTTATTCTAAACACTGCTTCTTCAAGCTTGAGTCTTCATGTGATTCTTCTATTTCCAGTTTCGAGACCTTTCGAATGACTAAGCTCAAGCTTTGTCCAACATGTTTTTCAAAATAAAAGCACAAGCATTAGTAATATAATTTGTTTTATCATTACCAAAATAAAGTGGAACCATCCTTGATTAAAAAATCTTCCCCTTTTTGGTGATGACAAAATAAAGTGATATTATAAATATGATAAACATTAAGCAAGACACAAACGCTCCCTAAACATGTAAAAATCAAGGGATAATCATAATCAAAGAATAGCAACTCCCCCTCAATACATAGCAACTCTCGCTTAACATATGCATAATATATTCACCCTATAGAATATAATTGTTCACAAGGATTATCCCATAATACATAACATCACAGTCATCTCCCCCTTTTTGGAATCACCAAAAGGTTAAAAGTGCAAAATATAAACAAAAGACACAAATAACAAGTAAGATGGAAAATGAAAGACAATGACTTTAAACAAGAACATATGCTCAAAAAAACCTTTATAAGTAGGAGGCAATATCATAAATAAGAAAAAAATTTCAAACATTAAAAAGTAGCATCTGTACATTAATATAAAACAAAAAAAAATCTTCAAGGATCTAAAGGAGGTCATGGAGGAAGCCAAGAGAGAATCTCATGTAACAAGGCATTCTGCTCACGAAGTATAGTAGAATTCTTGGGAAGCTTGGTGGAATTCTCATCAAGGTAACACCTCATATGGGTAAGCTTGTGATGGATGAGAGTGATATCAAAATCTGAAGGGATGAGTAGAGGATCAACAAATGTGCCACAAACAAGGGTAGAGATATCCTCGTCACCATCTGAAGAAAGGGGTATATTCTGACTTTAAATAGGCTCAGTATCTCCACCATAAAGTGTAGAATCACCTTCAGTAGCTAGAAGTATAAGAGTAACAAGATCCTCATGCAGTAGGTGTGGCTGAACACTGTGGCTGAGCATCATCAGGAAGTATAAGTGTGACTAAACACTACTCCCGATGACAAGGTTAAATAATGCGACCATCAATAATTTGAAATCTCATATGCTTTGAGGAGTTTTGATCAAAAAAGGAATACTGCTCAAATTCATCTTCCATAGGTGGAATGGAAAAATACTAGAAGATGTGGCCAAGAATCAAAGGATAGGGAATATGTTGGCCTCTTTTCTTGCTTCAGATAAAATAAATCAAATTATGCATGACGAAATCACCTAAGTGGAACTACCACCAAGCACAAGGGTAGATAAAAACCAAAGGTCATCGTATCCTAGGTCATTGTAATGACCATTTGTAGAGAAAAAGTTATATTTGATGAAAAGATGATGGAATTTTGGTGTGGCACTCAAGTTTCTAACATCCTTAGGTTTTTTAGTAATTCCTTCCTCACTCTCTAACTTAAAGATGGTCTTAACTCTATTAGCTACAGAATGTGTGGTATCAAATTTTGACATATAGTCATAATGGGAGAAATAGGAGGATTAAGAATACCAAGAATGTTGTTGATAATATCTATAGATAGACAAAAAGGTACATTTTCTACTTTAGATTAAAGGATATACTCATCATTCTCCTTAACTTCTCCAAGGTTACAGTAAAAGAGTCGAACAACTGTGGGACACATTTCAACTGAAAGAGAGAGAAGAGACTCCCACCCTTGATCGAAGAAAAGCTAAACAAGGCCATTTTCTTTGAAGAAACCAAGATGATCAGGAGAAATGATATAGTTGTTAGATAGTTTCCTAGTAGCGTAGTCTGAGAATATATCAAAATATACATCTAGATAATAACTATCTCAGTTAGATTGGGATCTCCTACCTCTAACAGTGCTACCATCTCGAGTCCTAACCATGGTGGAAATTCTAAGCGTATAAGGGGAACAAAGAGTAAGAATAAAATACCTAAGATAGCTCTAAGAGTGGATAAAGCGCATAAAAGATATCAAATGTTAGAGTCAATGCTTCAACCTGTAAAGATGAGAGATAATGATCACTATGGGCTGTGTAAGGATTAAAGACTAAACCCATTCCTATATGCATGCATGATATGCATAGGATAAACACTTCTAATCACTTTAATTCACACTGTACAAGAACATTTTTCTACAAAGACTTATCATAATATATTTGAAATAATAGTAATTTCAAAGATTTGATTTTCATAAATGCATAAGTCTTAAAGATAATTCCTAATAATTGGGAAGAAAACAAATGATTTAGGTAATTTAATGAAATTTATTAAATAAAAATCTTAAATACATAACTTAAATTAATTTCAAACGCATTAATTTTATTAAAAACTCAATAATTTAACCAAAAATTCAAATAAACCCTAAATTGTAAATTTGGTATTAGGAAAAATATGATTAATTTTAAAAAACATTCACTTAACTACACACAACCTTTATATGAACATCTAATTGAAATATAATAGGAACAATTTTAAGGAAATCATAAAAATTAAAAAAAATTCATATAAACCTTAAACACATAATCTAGAAACTTTGGAAAATTGAAATTGAGTATGCACAAATGCAATTAGATGTTCTACAATCCTAATTATGTTTCTAATTGTAAGAAACTACAAGTAATTCAGGTTAATTTCTCGATGCAAGCCAAAATCCCAATTTAGAATATAAAATGGATGCAAACAATTGCTGAGTTGAAGCAATATGATAGAGGGCTAAGGCCTAAGGAGTTACTATAAGTCGAATGGATGATTCGTCGTCGCCTGAAGCTCATTAGAGAGGGAGGAGCACAAGAAGGAGACATTAGAGATGTGGAAGTGGCAACAGTAGAGCCTTTGAGGATAAAAAATGGTAGAATCAGGTAGGTAGCATTTTAGAGGCTGAACATAGTGTTTTGAAGGCTCAAAGACATGAAGAGAGGCAGTGGAGGAGCTTGGAGAACACCACCTATGGAGGTCGAAGAGAAGAGGAAGGAGAGAAGGAGAAAAAGGAGAGAAGAAAAAGAAGAAGGGGGTCTGTTATATCACATCATTTTTTAGATTGGTCGACTGAATTAATTAAATTGGTTAATCGATAGGCAGTTGATCATATTCAGTTTATCGATAGATAATCGGTTGACCAAAAAATACATTTGGTTGACCGAAAAATACTCATTTGACTGAATAGTGTATTCAATTGACTGAAGGTCGAGACTCATATAAACAATCAACTTTCATCCAAAAATAAACAAAAATTCAAAACAATTCACTACAAACATATCACTATAATTAGGCACCTTTAACATATTTGTCGCCATATCTTCACTTGGTTCAACAATGGCAATCTCCTTTATTTTCAAAGGTACCTACAAAATGCAAGTTCAACAAAATTTTTGTAACCATATCAACTTGGGTCTATGAGTGTTAGTTTTGTACCTTTCACAATCGAATTAAATTGAATTCACATTTCTTATAACATCATAGAAAAAATAACGTACAAGTTTGTTTCTTTCACAAAAATTACAAAATAAAGGAGTGAAGGATCTATATGTATTCCTTGATTTATAATGGAAATTTTGATGAGGTTTTTACCTAGGTTAGGTGAAGGTTCTATTATCATTAAATTGAAATTGAAAGAATTTTTTAGGTCTTGATGCATATATGATTGCATAATGTCCAGGATAGGTTTTAATTGATTATGTAGTTTGAATAACCTTAGGGCATTCATCTTTTAAATTCTTTCCCTTCACAAAAATGGTTTTACTAGTTGATGATCCATTACTATAGCCTAAGCCATGTTTATCATTTCCCATTTTCTGAATACTTAATATGTTTTCTAGTTTTTTTTCCTTTCGTAAACTTCGATAGTGATTCTTTAATTGTTTGTACTTCTTTCTTTAAATCCATATGTTCATTTAGTAATTCATCATTATCTTTAGCCATTCCATCTAAATCCTTTCTAAGATTATTATTTTCTAACTTATACTCATCTACTGCTTTCATGGATTCCAAGTTTTTATCATGCAAGGCTTTCTTTTCCGTAGCCAAATCTCCTACAAAACCTAATAGTTCTATAACACCCTAAAACATACCCTAATTGGAATTAACATAGTTAAATGTGGATTAAATGGTTAAATTGTGATTAACTAGA
>JAOXYD010073485.1:0-26184 GCA_028565735.1 Pinacopodium congolense
ATTCGTCAAAAGCTTCAAACTGTACACTTCCTTACTGCACTTATTTATTTTCGATCTTTTGCTGTCGAATTGTGTTTCTATGTGTAGGAATCGGTGTTTAATATCTTGCTTGAGTGTCTAGGAGCTTAATCGATCTATCTTTTACATTTTAGAAGTGTTATTTAAACAGATTAAAGCTAGAATTCATCCTTATTTTAAAACTGTCTCTGTTGAGACTATTCTAGCTTAAGTCTTAATTTCAGGTGATCAAACCTGTTTCTAAAATCGTTTTGATTGAGTTTTTAGGTTGCTCAAGGTCTCTAGATTGTGTTTGAACTTAGTTTCAAATTTTTTAGGCCTATTTAAGCTATCGTTGAGCTAGAAACTTCATACACTTCAAGATAGCTTCTATTTTCACTATTTCAAGTTTGAATTCAATTTTAACCTGATTAATCCATTGTTCTGTGTTTGTTATTATTGTTTTGTGTTTGTTTAAGTTCTTACAAATTAGATTATACTCAATTTCGAATTTTTGGTTGAATATTTCATCATTTGTGTGCATTAGTTTACTTAGAGATCGAAACTGTCCAGTTTTTTATGTTCTTCATTTGATCACTAATTCCACCATATTAATCAATTATGGGTGCATAAATTCATTGTGGCTAGTTCATATAAGGTGTTAGGAGTAGTCTAATATTTTTAGTTTGATTTTTAAGCACTTGTATTTGTATTTTGAACTGAATATCTATAAGGTGCTTAAACTATCCAGATTTTATGACTGACTTGAGTTGATCATATTGCTTGAACATTTGCACGTTTTTATGCTTAATTACTGCGATACTAAGTTTGTTTAGGTTTTCAATATTTTTATCATTCATTGAAAGCTAAAGCCCTTAGTTTAATTGTGCATTGAGTGAAACACCTTTCAAGGTGTAAATTGGTTACTTGAATTTGGGGGAATTGAGTTCTTTGGTAACTTGTGAATTGTATAGGCTACTATTTTCCTTAAAAAGATTTGAGAAGGTTCCTCTTGACCTTAGAATAAGATTGTGGTTGTTGGGTTACTCTTCACCTTTGGAAAGTAAGACTATAAAGGTTACTCTTTACCTTAAAAAAGATGGTACTTGTTTTGATTCATTAGTATAGAATCATCCAACAAATAGTTGGAAAGGAGACGAAGCCTATCTTTGGGGTAGGTGAACTTCTTTAAAATTGCCTTGTGTCTTTCTCTAAACTCTACTTATTGCATTTACTTTGATATTTTCTTTAGCATTCCATATTAGGTTTCATCTTGGTTTAGTGATTGCATCTAATTTCCTAATTGAATTAGGTTGACAGTTTGAGTTTGCAAAAAAGTTTTAATACCCAATTCACTCTCCACCCCCCCCCCCTTTTGGGTGCCATAGGGCTAAAAATGACTCAAATGTAACAAGTTTACCTAATAAGTTTAAAGCATGCATGTTATATGACAGGAAATGAAAAATGTAAGCAATAAAATGCACATAGAATGCAGTGTACAAGGTTACTAAAGCAAGTGTAACTTCCACACACTTAGACAACGTATTGTTCTTAATGTGAAGGGAAACCCAAGCAATAATAACACTAACAACTAAATTAAATTCCAAATGAAAACAAATAAATAACTGAAAAACAAAACAAAAGCTATAAAGAAAGCTTATGGAGTTTCTAGTAGAGATGGTGGTAGGGTGAACACGTCGATATTATAAAGATGAAAATATTACTTGAGCCTCCTATTTGAGAGCACTATTGTATTAAAACTTTTTAGACATGCAATTTGATAATGTCTACCCAACCTTCCAATTGCTTGTTGCTCTCAATCAACAATTGAATATTGGTGTTCATCATGCCGAGTTCTGTTTCCATCCATCGTCTTCCATAGATGGAATTGAAGGTTTGGCTTCATTGTTCGAAGGGGTGTTGATAATTATGTTTTAGTATGTCTTTTTCTAAGTGTTTAGCATGTGTTTCTTGCATTATAAGTTGTTATTGTTATGTTTCAAGACTTTTTTTGTGTGTTATTATTTAGTATAATCTCTGTTATTATTTGGTATAAATTTGGAGTAAGTTTTAATCATTTTAGTGTTTTTAATTTTTTGTTTTATGTTTTATTATTTAATTATTAATGCTGGGTTAGAATTAAATCTTATTTGTATATTTATTTACGGTATAGGATTTATTAAAATTGAAATTTGTTATTAAAAAAAGTTTAAAATGTTGAAGGAAAAGGCTGGTCAAATAGTCAACCTATTAGTCAAATAACCTTCCCACCTACTGGACCTGCTTGTTGGAGAAGCTTAGCTGCTAAAGGTTGGCTTGCTGGAACTACAAACCCATTGGACTTGGAGACAGCCTGCCACAAGGAGCAAGCCTGCTTGGACTGTCTAACTTGCTCATGCCTAGAGTTTCCCGTCTGGAGCATGGCCTGTGCACTTGGACTAGCGAGTGGACCGCACATCCCGCACCGCCTGGACTCGCTACCCGTAATTGTTACAGGACCAAGATTCCTCGCATGAGCCCACGCGTCTACTAGACCTGGCTACTAAACTAGAGCTGGACTGCCTCCTATCTATTGATGCACCCAACCCAGTCGCACCTGCACCCAAAACACAGAAAGAAAGAGAGACAGCCCCAGTCCACAACCAACTTGCATATGCCACACACCAAACAGTTCACCCTCCAGGTCCAAGATAGAAAGAAGTAGACCTATGCAGCAAAAGAAAAGGAGGGCGCAAGATGCCAAATTCGGACAAGAGGTGCTGCACATAGACTTACGGGGCAGACAGAAATAAGAAGCAAGAGTTTTGGATTGTGAAGAGATGTAGGGTGAAGTAGAGAAGCAGCAACCAAGAGCAATCCCCAAGAGCCACAATAAGAGCATATTCGAGTGAAGGAGAGGAGCGGCCACCACACAAACACCAAAACTTCAAGAGTTCTTTCAATATTTTTTTCCAGATTTATTTTACTTTTGTTTTTATTTGCATTTATCTTATTTTATTTTATATTTGGAAATTAAGGATATCATTGAACTTAATTTTATTATGAGTATTTTTAAGGTTTATTGTTTGAATTATTTAGGAACCTTTAGTTATTGATTTAATGTTAGGAATATTTGTGTTGTTTATTGAGCTTAAACCCTACAACAAATTGAGAGAGTGAGTTAGGTTATTTGTGTTAGATGTAAAACAAAAGTTGGCATTTAATAAACCTATAGACAACAATGTATTGATTTATTAGGAAGAGATTTCGATATATTAATATACTACCTATAGAATAGCTTATTATCTAGTTAAATATTTAGGAAAGACTTTGCATGTCGAGAGATCCCAAAGTTAATCCTAGATTATTTAGCTAATGACATTTATTTACACCTTGAAAGAGGGTAGCTAAAATATTAGAAAATCTTGGGCCAAATATAAATTAGATCAATTAACCAAAGGGGAAAAAATAGGGATAACAATAAGTCCTATTCTTAAATCTTGATTTTATTCGAATTTTGGTTTGTAGTGTTGGCTATTGGTTATGTTGCTTGTTGTTGCTTCCAAATTTATTTGGGTTTTACTCATTTATTTTTATTTTATTTTTTGAAATCGATTTCTTGAACAAAGTGTAAGCCATATTGATAGTATGTCAAGATACAATCCTCATAGGATCGATATCCGTTCTTTACTACAAGTAGGACCCATATACTTGTTGTTTTGAGCATAAAACTTGTAGTTTTAGTTTTACAATAAATCAATTAAACATGTTTTTTACGCCGTTGACAGGGATTGTTTGTTTAGCATCTTGTTTACTTTGGTTTACTTTGATTTAAGAGTTTTTGATACTTTTCCTTAAGTATTTTGAGGTGTATAAGCACAAGAAGCACCAGATGATCCAACGAGCTTAGTAATGCAAGGATTCGAGGAACAAGAGGCGGTGATTCCTTTTGTGATAGCTCTTCAAGCATAAATTTTAGCCCTTAACGAGTAGTTAAGTAACTTACAACGTACGTCTTCCTCTTTTGTTAGACCCATGCAGTTTCATTATGAATTATATGGGTAGGATAACCATGACACAAATTATTGCTTTTTTATGAAGTCATAGGGATTTGAGCAACTAAGAGGTAACTATCCTTATTTTAATGATTGTAATTCCGGGTGGCAAAACCACCCATATTTTAATTGGAATGCTAACAATGTAGGTCGCCAAGTATATGCATAAGAACCTCTCAATTTTCAGCAATACTGCTTTGACGCTTGGGCGAGTAGGATGGAGAAGAAGATGGACAAGATGGTGAACAAGTTCATAGATAAATTGAATTCCAAATTCTTAAGCCAAGGGGAAGGTCAAAGAAGGTATGAAGAGAATTTGAATTGGATTGAGGAAAACCTTCACCAAATTATGAAGAACCATGCTTCATCCATCCATAACTTGGAGGTATAGGTAGGTCAGCTTACTAATGCTTTGTCTTCTAATGATGTAGATGGCCTACTAAGCAATACCGAAGAAAATCCAAGGGGGCAGTTACAAGCCATCACTATTATCATGGAAAAGGAAGAACAGGATATAATGGAGGAGGCTGAATGCTAAAAGGAGGAGAGTCAAGATGAAGTGGAAAAGAAGGAAGAAGAAGAGGAAGAGCTGCCTAGTGCTAAATTGGAGAATGAGCTATGGCCAAGCCAGTTGAGGCTTGAAAATGTCCAAGAAGTTGAAAAGCCTCTACATTTATCACTTCCACAACTACAGAGACCATCTTGGGAGAAAGGAGAGTGGACATTAGAGTTCGATGATGAAACACTTTGATTCCACTCTCCCGAAGCTTTGGAGCATCGTGCTGACTGGGAGCTTACATCAAGGGAGGTTGCTCCAAGCTCCATACGGAGCTTGAGCATGCTTCCTGTAGGGCTCAAACATCCATTTGAAAATGGATAGTATTGATATGCCAAGTGTCAAGCTAATGACCTTAAATTAGCATGCTTGTTTTTAATTTGGTTGTTTTTGTGTTTAGTGTTGTTTTGTTTTGATTTAATCGTATTTAGTTTTCTTTTGAGTTTGTTTGATCTTAATTTTTTTTCCTTTTGATCTCTTGTTGTTTAGGTAATTTGGTGAAGCTTGAAGGTTTGTTGTGCATTATAGCTCATTAGAGGATCAAAGGAAGAGCGGAAGAAGATTTCTTACACCATAGAATGATATACACCATCATAAGCCATTCTAACCCTTAATCTCTTTGTGTTTTTTTTTTAATTTTAATGTTCTACTTTCCATATTGAGGACAATGTGTTGTTTAAGTTGGGGAGGTAGTTGTTGCATGTGTTACATTTATGATTGTATTGTTTCCATTTTGTTACGGAATGGCCTCCCTAAGGTCCATCATGACTCAAGGAAATGAGTTGCTTGCGCAGTTCCTTGTCATGCCCTACTACCATTCTTCCATTCCACCTTAGTAAGTTCTCCCTCCATTCATAATTACTAGACTTCAACCCTCCTGCTTCTAATCTCTTAATTATATCTTATATTGTTAGATCCTTCCTCCAACTTTTTTTAATCTCCTCTAATAATTGTGTCTGAACTTGTGATACTATCAGTGTTAAGAGTTCTATACTTGTTAACCTTGATAAAGCGTTTGTGGCTCTATTATCTTTACCACTCCTGTAGACTACCTCAAAGTCATACTCGAACAGCTTAGGTAGCCAAGTCTGCTAGAAGGGTGTGGAAATTCATTGCTCTAGTAAATATTTGAGGCTTTGGTGGTCTGTTCTTACCTTAAACTGTCTCCCATTTAGATAATGATGCCACTATTTGATGGCCTTGATTATGGCTAAAAATTCCTTATATGTGGAGAGTCCCAAGTGTTTAGTTTCTAAGGTCTTGCTTAAGTATGAAATAGGATGTCCTTATTGCAACACTGCTCCAATTCCTGTGTTGCATGCATCTGCCTCCACTATAAATACTTGAGAAAAATTAAGGAGGTTCAACATTGGTGCGGTCATTAGAGCTACCTTTAGGTTCTCTGGAGCTTTTTGCTGTGCCTTTTCCCAGTTTCACAACTGTGATGTCTGCTTCTTGAGAAGCTTTGTTAAGGGTCGAGCTAGTTGAGCGTAGCCCTTAATAAACCTCCTATAATACCCTGTGAACCCTAAGAATCCTCTTAATTCTTTTATGGATTTTAGGGTTGGCCATTCCTTGATGGTATGAATCTTCTTTTCATCTGTAGCTACCCCTTTTTTTTGATATGGTATGACCCAAGTAATCAACCTATCTTGCTGCAAACACACACTTACTACCTTTAACAAACAGTTGATTCAGTTTAAGCAATTCCATGACCTACCTAAGATGGGTAACATGCTATGGTAGAGATTGACTATAGATAAGAATGTCATCAAAGAAATCTAAAATGAACTTCCTTAAAAAAGGCCTAAAGATGTCATTCATTAAACATTGGAATGTAGAAGGAGTGTTTGTTAGACCAAAGGGCATCACTAGGAATTCGTGTGGCCCTCATTTGTTCTAAGAGCTGTCTTAGCAATATCATCTTCAAACATCCGAATATGATGATACCCTGACCTTAAGTCCAATTTGGAATACCAGCTAGAGCCATTTAGTTCATCCAATAGTTCTTCAATTAGGGGAATAGGGAATTTTTCCTTAATTGCGTGCTTGTTGAGTTCCCGGTAATCAACATACATCCACCACGAACTATCCTTCTTTTTAACCAGCACAACTGGTGAAGTATAAGGGTTGATACTATGCCTTATGAATCCTTACTGTAGGAGTTCCCTCAATGCTTTTTCGATTGCATCCTTTTGTTCCCCTGAGTATTTGTATGGTTTAACATTGACTGAATCCACTCCTTCCTTCAGTTGAATCCTGTGATCCCAGAATCTATGTGGAGGTAGCTTGTGAGGTTATTAGAACAGTGTGTGAAACTCTGCCAATAACCCATTCAATTCCTCTAAGTCATAATTCAGTGATTCTAATTACCATTTTTCCAGTTGATACTCTTAAGGGAACTTAAGTTGCATTATGTAAAAGCGCCCTACTCTGGAACCCTTGAACATTCTATTCATCTTCTTACTAGAAATAAAATTAGCCTTCCTGTCCGGGTTATTTGATAGCGTCACCATATGATCATTCCATTTAAATTTCATGACTCTGGTTTTAAAGTTACAGAGAGCATTATTCAAGGTTGATAGCCATTGCACCCATAGAACCAGGTCACAACTTCCTAGTTAGATCACCAAGGCATCGGTTACAAATTGCACACCTTGCATTTCCCAAATAAAACTTGTATATTTCTATTGGTAGTTCAATTTGAGACCTCCTCCCACTGTGATTTGCACTGTTTGAATTGGCTCTAATTTACCCAAGCTCCTTCTAGCCACGGCTTCATCCAAAAAATTGTGGGTGCTGCCATTGTCTATCAATATCTGAACTGGTTTTCTCTGGTGGTACCTCATCACTCTCATCTATTTATATACCCCTTTTTCTTCACCTCCTATGATAGCTTGAAATGACACATTAGGTACTTCTAGCTCCTCCAATCCTTCCCCTTCCACTGCATCTTCACCTTGGTTATCCTCCTCCACCATATAAAGATGGAATTGTCTCTTCCTACATTTACGTCCAATATTATAATGCTCATCACATTAGAAACATAACCCTTTCATCCATTTCCTTGCTATTGACAGATTTAGTTGCCTAAGAGATTTTGTTAAACTGACCTTTAAGATTTGTTCCCAATCCCCTAGGAGTAGGCAGGAGGCTATTGTCTACTAGTTATTTAATTCTTGCTACTTGCTAACCCGGCTTGCCTCTTATTCCTTGAGTAGTTGCTCTACTGATAACACCATTTCTTGTTTCCTTGCCAATGAGTAAGCCTGTTGTAAAGTGCAGGGTTCCAACAATCTAACAGGGCCCTCTAATTCTGACTTCAGACCTTTTTTTAAAAATCTAACTAAGTACTCTACTGGTAAATTAAGCTTATTAGGATAATTGACAAACTTAGAATAGTACTCCTGCATGGAACTCTCCTGCTTGAGGTCCTTGAAGTTGCCAATAGGATCCTCAAAGATCTGTTCATCAAACCTCTGCTTAATAGCCTCCACTAGCTCCTCCCAGTCCATTGTCGCCTTTATTGTTATGTTCTTCATAGTCAACTGGTACCATTATAATGCGTCACTTTCCAAATATATAGCTGTTATGCCCACTTTTTTGCTAACTGGAGTATTATCTCCTGTAAAGAATTGGTCACACTTATATACCTAACTTTGCACTCCCTTACCTTCAAACATTGGGAAATCTATCTTGCTAAACCAAGTAGGTGCAATGTAGCCTTCATTCTTCCTTGATACCTTGGTGAGGTGTGGTAGTTGGTCTCTTCCTGGAGTGTTGATGTGTGTGCTCACAGCTGGGTTATTGTCTGTGTTACCCTTACTCATAAATTGTCGGAGCATGATTTTCAATTCTTCCATCACATTCTCTTATTTTGCTATTCTATTGTCTATCTATGTAGTCCGGATATGATTTTCTTATAGTAACTTCTTATATCTACTCTGGTTTTCTACTGTAGTTTTCAAGCTTTCAATAAGAGATTTCAACGTTTCATCAATCCTTTGAATTTAAGTAGCTCGTGTACCTTCAACCATGGTGCCAAAGGTCGTCTATTCTGATACCACTTGTTACACTAATAAAGATTAGAGATGGTGTAACCACCAAGAGGAAGACAAGAGAGAGAAGTGAGAGACGATGCTATGAGCTTTCTGTTATTTTCGATACCTGTAATTCTTAATCATTACAACTAAATAGTATTCAGTCAACATGGGTGGCCAATGAGTTGCTGCCACGACACTAGAACAGACTCTGACTTTCTTATTGACTAGCTAACTAAATGAAAGCATTTTGCCTTATCATGTAGCATCGTTTACATTATAAGTGAACCTTCTAGATGCTCCACTTCTGCTGTCGTTTTATTGGTAACAAAAACCTTAAGCTTTGGTTATAGAAATGGTAGAGACCCTAAATCAGTCTCATAACAAATCGCTCATTAAATCATCATTGTGTTCCCTCTCCGCATTAACTCCTTCCATTGTTGTCCCTTTTTCTCTATGGCTTCACTTTATCATTTCCACTCCGTTGCAACTAGGTGACCGGGAAAGGATGCTATTGGTGCCCCCTTAAATGTAGAATAAATCTGTGTAAAGGGCTGGGTTGTCTCTGGTTCACTGCAGTCGATGTTATATGTTGCTAGAAGTGCGTACAGTTGTAAAAGAGGATCGAGTTGTGGAAGCTCGAAGGGGCCTTGTTAGGTCTCCTCCCCACCTGTAACAGGGGATCTACTCTATGCGATATAGGAGACAGTAAACACACACTCCATTTTCTACATGATCAAAATGACAACGCATAAGAGAGATAAAAAACAAAAATTTCTAGTTTTATTTTTTAAAAATTTTCACTTGTAAGCATGACATTTGTTTGACAGGTCCTCTGGATTAACAATATTACTAATAGTAGATTAGATTCGAAAAAAAATTAAAATTTTTGTATTTAATTGTCAATATTTTTTCTTTTGATTAGAATTGCAAACACCATCAAGTTCATGGTTTATTTTGTAATTTGCCTATACAAAAATGTTGTTTATGTCTCAGAAAAAAAAATCACTCAAATTAAATTCTAAACATTTCAAACAAATTCCTAGCATCAATTACAATTTTAATAAACTTTTAAAACATATATTAAGAATTTTCCATTATCAAAAGCATTCAATTGATTTACAACATAAGAATTAGTCTTGATTATGAAACTTTCCATTCTTAAATAACTTTAAAACTTTTCAAATATTTTCTAAACCTTCCATAAAAAAATTTCACATCTTAACATGACTCAAACACATTCAAACATACATGAAAACATTCAGACTCATCAAGGGGCATACATTATCATAAATCATCATATTACCTCATAATTATGTAATTTTATGATAATGAAACATTTTAAGACAATTTCTAGTATGTCAATATTATAACCATATTCAAATAATCACTAAAATCATAATTCAAAATCTATATGCAAGTATTTATGCAAATATGACATGTAAATGTTAGAGCCCTTTCAAGTATTGATAAAGATAACTTTTAGGACTACATACCAAGAAACTCTCCTAAACTTGTCCAAACTTAATTTTCACTTTAACTCTTCAATACTTGCTTCCAAGTACATTTTCTTCATTTAAGCCTTTATACCTTGGGCTACAATATATGTCCTTATAGTTTTGCATCAACCTATCTTTCTTATGTATAAAAACTTAAATATTAGTAACAATAATATTTTGTCATCATGATTCAACACAAACTAGCCCCTAAACTTAAGCTACCCAAGACTCAATTCAAGTTTATATAGCTTAACAAATACTTGATCAAAATCAATACTCAAAGGGGCTCACAATGTAACTTATGCAATATGAAAATCAATGCATTCCTTAATACTCATACATAACATAAATCAATCCAAATTACATTCAATAATCATAAGTCAAACTTTGTTTACTTTAAGTTAAGAGAAACATATTAACTCTATTTTAAGGTAAAGAACAACCTATGCTAAATTCAATAATCAACACAATCAAATCCCATAGTTTTGTAACCAAAACACACCTATAATAGTGTTTCTTTGAAATTTCAAACAATAAAATTCTTATTGAAACTTTTAGAGATCAACAAACAATATAACAAGCTTCTTAACACTTCAACAGATCATAAACAAGTTGATTGAAGTAATAAATATGAGTTTAATGCATTGAAAAATCAGATTGAACACATGAATATGCAATCTATCAAAACATGCAAAGTTTAAGTTCCAACCTATATAATTAATGTTTATAACCTTTCAAATGATATAAAATAAACATAACAAACCTACTGGAATATTAATCAATCTCTTAACAAAAAATTGCAATAATAAAAATGAATTTAAAGCCTAAAACAACAAGATTATATCAAGAACAACTCAAGAACATATACGAGTAATATACAAACAATTCTAGCCTTCTAAAATCACAAAAGAGGTTGTACATCTTCTTGATAAACAAATATAATAAGAAAAGGTAGAACAATTTTAAAACATAAAAATGAAATTAAAATAATGAAACTTGAAGTAGAATGAATACAACAAGAATTGGAGAGATATGAGCAATCTATATATTCAGAGATTAAACAAACATTATGAGTTTAAACAATCATTAAACAATCTATATATTCAGAGCTTAAACAAACCTACTTAAACTTATAAATGGCCCTTTTATAATGGCACTGTTTAAGTGTTATGCACCTGCCATTTAGGACTCAGAAAACTCAAAATATGATTCAAACAAGTTCTAAACCTTTCCAAGCATTATCCTAATATTGAACATGACTTTATTAAACTTTTAAAACATATATCCCTGCTTGTTCAATTATCAAAAATATCAAATTGATTCAAAACACAAGAATTAACCTTGATTAAGAAAACTTTTCACTCTTAAATAACTTTAAAACTTTTTAAACATTTCTTAAACCTTCCAAAAGCCAAAATTCACATCACAATAAAACTCTAATGCATTTAAATATACTTAAACAAGGTTTTAGAACACTTAGACAAAATCAAAAGGCTTTCCTTAAATAACCAACATAAAGAGGCTTTCTTTAAAGATAAATCATACATATTACTCTTGATTATGCAATTTTACACTTATATGACATTCTGATTCAAAACCTAATATGCTCATGTCATAATTAAATTTAACTAATCACTAAAACATATTTTCAAAACCTACATGCAAATATTAATGCAAACATGACATGCAAATGTGAGCCCATATTCAGGCATAGATAAAGATAAAAGAAACTTACATTCTAAGACACTTTGCTTAACTTATCCAAACTTAATCTTCTTTCTTGATCTTTACTTTAATTCTTTAATGCTTCTTCCGTTCTTCACTTTCTTTGTGAAAGCTCTTCCACCTTAAGCTCTACCATATGTCCTTGCACTTTTAGATTTTCTAATCTTTATAATGCATTAAAAAACTAAA
Organism: Pinacopodium congolense; assembly: GCA_028565735.1. Taxonomy (NCBI): domain Eukaryota; kingdom Viridiplantae; phylum Streptophyta; class Magnoliopsida; order Malpighiales; family Erythroxylaceae; genus Pinacopodium; species Pinacopodium congolense. Next base: position 12,041 of record JAOXYD010073485.1, read on the forward strand.
TAATTAGTAATAATAATGTTATGCTATCATGAAAATAAGTGATTGGAACCTCCTTTTTAAGTCAATAATAGTTGTGCCAATTATCTTTGATCTTACATTTGAATCGTTTGCTTAGTCAAAGTTTTTTCAATGTGCACTAATGTATGTCGACTTTTGCCTACTTTCAAGATTTTGTCGACAATTCCCATTTTGCCTTGTCTAATAGCAAGTCTTACCTTGTTCCTGCATCAACATGCAATCTTTATGTCGACCCATGTGCAAAACATCAACTAAAGCTTGCCAACACTTTCATAATTCCAAAATTTGTACTAAGGGGTATAACAAATGATATAATGTTAGGAATGGGTCTTTATACAAGTTGGCTCAAAGATATCAAACATGTGAATTAAAATGAGACCTTTCATATATACGTAAGCCTTTGAGACCTAGTTTCATATATACATAAGCCTTTCATATCCAATGGGAATTAGAGTTGCATTATGATGAGGCCCGATCCAAACATAAATTTAAAAGGATAAGATTCAATATGAGCTTTAGTGTACAAATTTTGGTCCATTACACATGAGATCTCACTTATGTGTAGAAGCATAATCATACTAAAAAACCAAAGTATCTCGTAGGATAGAAATTGGAGAATCGTATATGCATAATCATCATCCATAAAGGGTGATTAATTTTATTGTTTGAGGAACATAAAGATTGAAGGGAGAGATAAAGAGAGCCCCTAAAGAAAAGAATAGGCAAGTAGACATTGAGGAAAAAATTCAAAAAAGAAATAGAGTAGCTAAATTAACTTTTTAAGAAAATGGTTGGGACTTGGTGTAGCCTTATGAGGACCTATGGTTGTGACATTATAACTAACATATTATCCCATAAAGATAATCTTAATTGATATGGGAAGCACAAATGATTTTTTGTTTTATGATACTTTATAATATATATAGATCTCTTCTAATAACTAAAACATGTTGCATCTCTTTTGTTAGGCTATGAAAGAGACCACGTATAACTAGAGGGACGAATATCCTTACGTATAACTCTTAAAACAAGGTTTAAGTAGGTGATAATGATGATACATTTCTATATAGTACATAAGTCTTTTTCCTGCAATGTAGAAATCAAACCCTTAATGGAGTGGAGGAGGTTAAGGGGGACTAAAAAATGGCCAAACAATGTTATGGTACATTCCTAAAGGGGAATAATGTAGTTCACTAGATGAAAGTAAAGAATTAGATGTTAGAGACCTAAATAAGGAAGTCAGAGGAGAATTAGAGGGAAATATGGAATGTAAACCAATTGGTAGCCTTAATAAACACAAAAATTTTAAAACTAGGGTGATGATATACCCTAGTAAGAAGGATAAATCAAAGGAATGCTTATTGAAACTTACATATGTTTAAGCATGTGTTGAATTAAGGGAGGTTCCACTTAAATTTTGATGATGATGAACAACTTTACTACTAATGTTTTTATTATTTTTTAATGTATTAGAAAGATAGGATTAAAGAAAAGGTGTTAATAGATACAATTTAGAGCTAATAGAGCTAAAATAGTAATTCATAAGGAACAAGTGATAAAGAGAAGAATCATGATCAAGATAATATTTTTAAATAGATTATACTTTATAATTTTTATTATAAATCATATCTTGATCTTTTTAAAGTGTTTAAGGGTACAAAATCATGCATATGTATGTTACATTATTTTTAGAGCTTATGTATATGGGTTGCATAATTAAGAGAAAATGTGTGGGGAAGTTTATAAATAATTCTCTTGATATATCAAAATCTTTTAGGGAATTAGTTTGAAGTTTTTGTGGGTGTGTGTGTGTGTGTGTGTGTGTGTGTGTTAATAATTTCTGAAAAGAAATATTAGAATATATTTTGGGTAATTTGGATGTGTAAAAATTTGTTTAAAGTACTAAAATCCAGTTGCTGATCAACCAATGGTAAGGTTAATAGTTGACTAATGCATAATTTTTGCAAAAATTGGTCAATCAGTGTGGATAAACTTGTCAACTGGGGAAGAAAGAATGTTCCCTACCTAAGGCACCTAATCATATACTATGTATAATAAGAACTATAAGATTAACAATGGCATGAATATAATGTTAACTACTTGAAGAATCAAACTAGTAGAGCACCTACCCCACTACCTATAGGCAGCCATCTATAATGCATTTTAAAAAAATGAATAGTGGTGATCTTAAATAGGAATCCTACTGTAATAAAAATGATCTCCATAGAATGAACCATAGATCTTGACGTCGATTGGGATGGAGAGGAATTGAAATCCAAGATCATGTAGAAAGCATGCAGGCACTAACTCCTAGTTTTTCTCTTTTTTATTTTTCAAGTCACGATTAGAACTGTTCAAATCTAATTTGAATCCGAAAAGAATAGGTTTCATATATTTTGTGCTCCTTATACTAGAATAAACATCTGAAAAGATAAAAACCATCTTTATCAACATAAGATGATAGACTTGTTCTTTGTACTATTAATAGGATCCACTATAACAAGTTTCACACTCATATTCTAAAAATCAATTTTAATACAATTATATTTGCAAAACCATAAAATGATCTTCCACCAAGTTTTTTGTTTGGTCCTTGACTACATTTAGACACTTCCCTTCCTTTAGATACTCTTAATAAATCTCCTTATAAATAGATAGAGGCATAGCCATAAGCAGGTTAAATAAATCTCTAACAAGCCTTAGAGGATCGAACCCATATATGTGGAAAAATATAGGGACGACTTATGGCTTTAGAAAGATAGAAGAATGCATAAAATGAATGCTTGACATATGTAAGAAAATGATTAAAATGAGATCATCCTAGGGAAAATAAAAAATTTTATAAATCAAGCAGACAAAAGATGTAAGAAAACCCTTTTGGGTGTGGTCTTATGGAAAAACCTCAACTTGCCAATAAGTACTTATTTGTTTTATATGCATTTATTTTGACGTTGTTAAGACCCTTCATAAATACTTTGGTAGATCACATGAGATGATTTTTAGTGTATTTTAGGTTGTTACTCTTATTAAATTGATAATATAAGTGTTCATCTTTACTCATAAAGAAGAGAGTTGTAAGAGTTAGTCTTCATACATAAAAAAGATCATTGCAAAAGAGTTGTTCTTCACCTATGAAGAAGAATGATATAACGAAATTTCAACAAGTAGTTAGAGTGTAGACATAGGTGTGGATTGTATACCAATCACTATAAATTAATTTACCTCTCCTTTTGCTATTTTTTAAAACTTTTATTTCAAGTTGTATCGTAATATTGATTTATTATATTATTACTTATTCTGGCTTATATTAAAAAGTGAATTTTTTTAATTAAGTAAAACACTTAATAAAAATTTAGTGTCACCTAATTCATCCTCCCTAATAGGTGCCATATACTGTTAATATGAATTTTAATAGATATGCCTAAAATAAAAAGAGAAGGCATCAAATAAAAAATTAAAATAATATATGACCTGCTTTTACTAGTTGTTGTTAACTAATACATAAGATGGATGGAATTCGAATCCCTACAAAATGCTATAGTGAAGTTTGCTGAAACTTTTATGATAAATTTATCACCAAAAGGTATGAGATTCCTTTCGTTATAGTAATATATAACAACATAAAATTTTAATATGGAACTTTTGTGAGATTCTGTAAAGACCTAAACACTGGTCACCATTTTTCTTATGTTATTTATCGTTAAACCAATGGATTGGTGAAAGTTATGAATCACACTTTGTTGTATGGTTTAAGATAAAGATAAAAGAGATAAAAGGAGTACAAGTAAATAGATGCAATTTCTTATGGGTGTACAAAACAACTCCAAGGTCATCTATAGGAGAAATATTTTTCAAGCTAGTATATGGGGTTGAAGCATTGATCCTGATAGACTTAAATTTACCAAGTGTGAATGTTTATGTATACAATCTAAAGTCTAATAATGGTCTTCTAAGAATGAAATTAAATTTTATATAAGAACATATGAATGATGTTTACATTTATAGTGAGTGCTATCAATAATTTTTAAGGTTAGTTAACATGAAGAAAACTATTAGCCCTATTAATACCTAAGAAGGGGATGAATTAGGTGCTTAAAAGTTTCTAAACTAACCAGCTAAACCAATTTTAATGAAAATGAAATTCATAAAACATAATTCAACCTAAATGCTATGTGTAATTATGCCAATTATCACAATATAAATATTAGAAAAGTATAAAAAAAATAAATATAAGGATTCAAGTGAAAAGAGAGTAGACAAATTGAATTTTTATAGTGATTAGTAAGAAAACCTTGGCCTACGTCCACTCTCCAACTTTAAGTTAGAATATTTACTAAAATCAATCTTCTATGGTTAAATAAGAATTATTACAATACACAATCTTCTTTTTAAAAGCAAAGATGAATCTTATAAGAATATTTTTCAAAGGGGAAGAGGAATCTTCATAGTCCAATCTCAATCCTATCAATTTCAAAAAGCGTCTTTTACATAAACATTTCTCTTTAAATGTGTTTCACTTGAAAATATAACACCCAAAGAATTCAAAAGGTAGCCAATATGAATGATGTGATTGAAAACCTTCTTGAATGATTTAGAAACAAATCAAAATGAAATATTGTAACATATAGAAAAAACAAGCCAAACACTTGCTCAAAAGCACTAAACAATCATACAAAACTCAGTGACAACTCAATGAAAGTTTTTTTTAAAATTTCTTTTATGATTAAAACTAGCACAAAACCTTCAAAAGATTGTTTTAGAACCCTTAATCCATCTATTTATATGGTTCCCAAACTTACAATGTTGTTGGGAGATTAAACTAGTCATCACTCTAAATAAAATAGTTGTTAAATTATAAAAATTAGCCATTACAATATCTAACAACACACAACAAGGACGCCATTCATCCATACGTTTATGAAACTATACAGAACTTGGATTAAAATTGCGCCACTCATACCTCTGTTGTAGATCAACTTTTGGATGCTAAAAAAAAAACTATGACTGCAATGGTGTCATTCATGCCACTGTTGTAGGGTGTTGTTTAGTTGCAGTGTTTTAGTTTAAAATGGTGCCACTGTTCTAGGATGCTGTTTAGTTGAACTTGTGAGCTTCTAAATAATTCAAGACCATTACTTTAAAAAAAAAACAACCTATAAATGTTTCAAATCATCTTTAAAGTTATTTTAAACACCAAGATATTTCAATTTAATTAAAAAAATTGTCTTAACTGGTGAAAATTTTATGAACTTTTAGAAAACCTTGTATAATATAAATGTAACTTGAGCCCCTAAGGTTATTGAACTTTCAATTAAAACATACAAGTAAACTTTAAACTACTTAAATTAAGCTATTGAATCTCCCAAATTGTTTGATCTTACTTTATTGCCAAATTTGGTCTTTAATTCCAAACTTTTCATATTGGAACCTTCTTTGGTTTAATAATCTCAACTTTTAATGATGACAAAATTGTGATACTAGAGAAGCCAATGCACATATAAAATAAACATGTCAAACCCAATGCTCAATGCTTGCTTTAAGTTTGAAACACAATGTACATTCTTCATGTGAATCTCGCTATCTTAACTAATGAATTAAGCAAATTTCACTCCCCCCTAAATATATGTATCATGTATTTTAGGGCAATAAGCATGAATGATGATAAAAAAAACTTAATTCACATATCATAGGTATATTTTAAGTTAAAAAAACCAAGTAATGACTCTTCCTATGTGAAACATCTAATATCACGGAAATTTCTCCCCCTTTTTGACATCATCAAAGAGGATTGAAAAGATGGCAACTGTTCATAAAGCTAATACCAAAAATATAAACTCTAAGTTATTTCCAAGACAAAGTACTTGTGCACAATAACTAAAGACCACTATATTTCTGCTTTTATAGGTGACAAAACTACAAAGATTTTGCTTTTTATTGAACCGTGAAACTAAAGCATTCCCTAATAGTTCAAAAATGCTAGATGTGCTCTTCCTATCTAAAATACCTTTGACATAATCCGTATCAAAATAGCCAACTAATTTTGTATATTGATTCAAAAGATGCCAAAATTCTAAATATGTAGCTCTATTTAAATATCTAACTATACTCATAACCACTAAAAGATGTGATTCTCTAAGACTTGATTGAAACTTAGCACATAAATATACATTATATATAATGTTGGGCCTACTTATAGTAAGGTAAAGCAAACTACCTATCACCCCTTATATAGCTTGAAATTTCTGAGTTTACCTTCTTCATCTTTGTTTAACTTAGTTATGAAGTCTATAGGTATTCCTAAAGGCTTTGCTAGGTCCATTCAAAATCATTTTAGTAATTCCTTGATGCATTTGACTCGATTAATGAAAAATTTCATCCTCCATTTCTTTAATTTGTAATCTAAGGAAGAAATTGGGCTCTTCTGTTATGCTTATTACAAATTCTTTTCTCATAAATTTAGAAAATTCATTACATAACCTTTCATTAATAGCATAAAAAATGATATCATCAAAATAAAATTGAATATTAAAAATATCCTCATTATAAATTTTGAAGAAGATGGTAGCATCGACTTTATCCTTTTTAAAACCATGTTGTAAAAGAAATGTACTCAAACTTTCATACTAAACTTTAGGAGCCTATTTTAAACCATATAAGGCTCTTACAAGTTTGTAAATGTGGTTAGGTGCATTATGGCTCTCAAAATTGAGACGTTGACTAACATAAACTTTTTCTTGTATAAAAACATTTAAAAATGTAATTTCCACATCCTATTGAAAAAAATTTAAAACCTATGTAAGATGTAAATGCAAGTGAACATATAATAACCTCTAATATAAGTACGGTTATAAAGATTTCTTCATAATTTATACCTTCTTTTTGATTATATCCTTTTGCATCCAACTTAACTCTGTTTCTAGCAATATTTCCTAGTTCATCGAGTTTATTCCTAAACACCCATTCAGCACCTATAATTCGATCATCTTTAGGCTTAGGTATTAATGTCCATATTTTGTTCCTTTAAAATTGATTTAACTAATTGATTCAACCCCTCATTTATGACAAGAACTCAACTTTCATCACTAAATGCTTCCTCTATAGTCTTAGGTTTTATATAAGAAATAAAAGTAATATTAGATAAATCCTTAAAAGAAGATATAATAACAGATGGTCTTTCTTATATTTCCAAACTCTAGGTAATTCCTTATCCTTCTTATCTCTCTCACTTGGTATAAATGGGTTCAGCAAATGCTTGTTAAATGTCTTGACTATCCTCTTTTTCTTCATCAAAGCCTAGTTTCTCCAAATCTTTTGAAAAGACTATATCAAAATCTCTAAACTCTTTCTTCACATCAAGGGGGTAGTTTCATCAATACAACATGCATTGATTCTTCAATCACTAGACTCCCTGGTACAATATGAATTTACTTATAATTTTGAAATAAAATAAATCTTCAATATCAAATATAAAAATGCTGAGACCATGCAAAAATTCAAGAGCACCTATCATATTATAGTATAACTACTTGATATGGTTTATGGCTGATCACCAAATAATAGTACCTAATTGGGCTACCCTATGGTGAAGGATGCCTAGCCCATTGTTGAAGGATGAATAGATTCAAACTGAAGGATGCCTAGCCCACAGTTGAAGGATGAATAGGCCCAAGGTGAAGGATGCCTAGCCTGACTTTGAAGAATGAATAAACCCAGTATGAAAGAGTCAATATTCTTCAATTAATGGTGGTCTACAACCGATCGTTGTGGATCGGTGCACTGGCCATTGATCGTCAGTAGGCACATTTTCTGACCTGAATGTTCAACATTTGTGGCTGACTTCTTCCTCCACTTACAGCAACCTCTTTTCTATATATAAGATGCCTTCCCAAATGTTTGAAGCAGCAGATTTAGGATTAAAAAAACACGTTAGTTTAGTTAATTTCCAGATTAAGTAGATTTTAGGTTATTTTTTAAATCTTTTTTAATATGAATTTTCAAGCTAACTGTGGATTCCAGTAGATGTAATCACATTGTTCAGAGTTATATAACCATCTCGAGATGTGATATGGTTCATGTTAAACTCTTAATTTTTTGTATTTTTTTGAATTAATCAAAGCATTGTTATTTAAGTTAATTATCTTTCAATCTTTGATTAATTTCTATACTTAATGTTTACTTTTAGTTTAGTTGGGTTATTAAACGTGTTTATTAATGGTTAATTATGTTAATGATTAATACATGATTAGTGAATTAATCTTTGTTTATTGAGTGCTTAATGCTTGTCCTGAATTGATCACTTAGGATATTGCAATTAGATAATCTAGGATTTGACAATCCTTACCTAGGTTATTAGAAAATGCAATAAACAACGTGGTTTAAAATAATGAAATAACCAAAGATTAGTTAATCATAAGGGTACTAGTTTTGATTAGGATCCTTTAGGGTTAGACTTTCAAAAACTTTAAGCCTATTACCTAATCCTGAGACATAACTAAACCTCAAGATAGGACCAATAGAGATAAGTCAGTGTCTTAACTATAGCACTGTCTTGATTTAGTAAAGACCCTAGGTTAAGCATCACTAATCCATCAATTAAATCATTTACCACCAAAGCTTAATTGAATAATTTAGGAAAAAGCAGTTTATAGCTTTTTTACAATTGATAGTGATTTTTCAAGGCTTTTTAGATTAGCTTTTAGCTTTTAGATTTTTATTTTCTTAAATCCTAAAGCTGAGTGTTCTTTAAATAGTTATAATCTCATTGACCTAGTACTTGCTTCATAAAAACTTTCTCGTGCGATTAATACTTGGAATCTTAATTATACTCTATTTTATTGCTTGATTCGATCAGCACTCTTGCCAAAATGTTAGTCTTGAATTAATTGTTAAATTGTGCATTGAAAGATAGATCAATTTAAGCTAATTTTGTATGTAGCCAACCGCAATCACTTATGTGATATTGGTTCTAGTATCCATTTAATGCCACTGTCTATTTTCAGGAAGTTTGGACTTGGAGACATGATGCTGACATTGATGCTAATATAGTTGACAGATTAGTCGATAAAGAAGCCGTTTAGAGTAACAGTGGATGTTTTGGTGAAGGTTGACAACTTTGTTATTCCAGTAAACTTTGTTCTGCTAGACTTTGAGGAAGACAGGAACTATCTGTTAATTCTTGGAAGGTCATTCACGAACATGGGAAGAGCTTTCATTGATGTATGTAATGGAACTTCAGTTATTCATATTAGTGACGAATAGGTGGAGTTTAGCATGAGAAAAACTCTAAAAATTCCACCTGAAGGAATTATGGGCATGAAGATTGATGTAGTCGATGAATGTATACAAGAAGTAGTGAAGGAAGTTAATGAGAAATAAGAGAAAGGAAATTATAAACTTAGTGAAGAAGAAGAGGAGATAGGTGAGATACCAAAGGGAGAGCCCTTAGTGCAAATGGAGGCTCCCACTGCATTATCTAATGAGAAACTTCTTATCATGGAGTTAAAGCCTTTACCCAACCTCCTTAGATATACATTTATGGGTGAAGGTGAAACACAACCAATTATTATTTCCAACCTTTTGAATGAAGAGGGAGAAAATAAGGTGGTAGACATTATCAAGAAGCGGATGAAAGCCATGGGATGGAAAATTATGGATATAAGAGTGATATGCCTGAGTGTTGTGATGCATCAAATCGACTTAGAAGAAGGATGCAAGACAATGAGGGAGAGACAAAGGAGTTGAACCCACACATCAAGGAGATCGTCAAGAAAGAAGTGGTTAAACTCTTTGATGCCAAAATTATTTACCCCATTTCTGATAGTGAATAGGTGAGCCCAATACAGTGTGTACCTAAGAAAGGGGGCATAATTGTGGTTGGAAACGAAAAAGGGGAATTGATTTCGATAAGAGCAATCACATGTTGGCTTACTTGTATCGATTACAGAAGTTTAACACCACAACTAAGAAGTATCACTGTCCTCTACCTTTTGTAGATCAGATGATTGAGAAAGTGGCTGGGCATGCCTTTTACTGCTTTTTGGATGGGTATTCAGTTTATAATCACATCTTTTTATATTAGAACGATCAAAAGAAAACCACATTCACTGCCCTTATGGAACCTTCTCCAATAGAAGAATGTCCTTTGGCCTTTACAATGCTCCAACTACTTTTCAAGGATGCACGATGACCATATTCGTAGATATGAAAAAGAATATAATGTAAATTTTTATGAAGGATTTCTTAGTCTTTAGAGACTCCTTTAATAATTGTTTGAAAATTTTAGATAGAGTACTATAAAGATGTGAAGAGTCACATTTAGTCCTCAATTTGGAAAAGTGTCACTTTATAGTTCATGAAGGTGCCGTTTTGGGACGCAATATTTCATGCAAAGGCATAAAGGAGGACAGAACCAAAACATAAGTTATTAAGAAGCTTTCGCTGCCAAGCAACATTAATGGTGTTAAAGTGTTTTTGAGACATGCTGCATTTTATGATTGATTTACAAAAGATTTTTATCTTGATGCTCAACACCTTACTAATTTTTTGTTAAATTTACACCTTTTCCACCTGTTTAAATTCATTTGACAGGTTGAAGGAGGCACTTGTATCCGCTCTAATTTTAACTTTACTTGATCAGTCCTTACCTTTCGAGATCATTTGCGATGCTAGCAACCAAGCATTGGGGTGCATTATAGGAAAGCAGAAGGAGAAGAGATTACATGCCATCTACTATGCCAGCAAGACCTTGATAAGAGCCCATTTGAATTCTACCACTACCGAAAAGGAAGTACTATCTGTGGTGTTCATATGCAACAAACTTCGCTCATAATTCTTATGTTCAATTGTAATTGTTTTTACTGACCACATAACACTAAGATATCTATTTGACAAGAACGATGCCAAGCCAAGGCTTATTCGATAGGTAATACTCTTACAAGAATTTAATTTAGAAATACGAGACAAGAAGGGAGCAGAAAATGTAATGGTTGATCACTCGTGTCGTTTAGAAGGTGGGGAGATGCGATTAAGTTATGACATCAATGAACACTTCCCCTATGAATCCTTGATATTTGTAACTGATCTTTTTATTCCATGATTTGTTGATATAATGTACTACATCACAAGTGATATCCTTCCTCCCAACTTAACTTATCAAGAAAAGAAGCGATTTTTGTTAGAATGTATTCATTATCTGTGGGACGAGCCAATCTTATATAAGATATGTGTTGATGGACTAATCCCTATGTGTGTTCCTCAAGATGAAATTCTTGAAATTTGAGCACAATGTCATAATTCATCTTATGCAGGTCATTACAGAGACCACAAGACTACAGCTACGATGCTGAAGTGATCGATGGAGATGAGTGTGTCAAGAATTGTGATCGATGCCAATGAATAGGAAATATTTCAAAGCTAGATGAGATCCCAGTCTCTAGCATTCTAAAAGTGGAGGTGTTCAACATATGAGGAATCAATTTTATGGGACCATTCCCATCCTCGCTTGGTAATACTTATATCTTCATAAGTGTGGATTATGTCTCCAGATGGGCAGAAGCGGTAGCTACCCCAACTAATGATGGTCAAGTCATATAGAAGTTCATATAACAAATATTTAATAGGTTTGGAGTACCAAGGGTGATCATTAGTGATGGAGGAACACACTTTTGCAACAAGTTTTTTAAAGCCATGCTCAATAAATACGACGTTTACCATTTAATAGTCACACCTTATCATCTGCAAACAAGCTGCCAAGTTAAAGTAGTGAATAGGGAGTTGAAGCACATTCTGGAGAAAACAGTGAGTGGTTTGAGGAAAGATTAAGCACTAAAGCTTGACGATGTACTTTAGGCATACTGAACTGCATTCAAGAAACCAATAGGTACCACTCCCTTTCATCTTGTCTATGGGAAAACTTGCCACTTACCCTTAGAGTTAGAGCATTGAGCGTATTGGGCTACCAAGGCTTTGAATTTCAATGGAAAAGCAAGTGGAGAAAAAAAATACTACTACAACTTAACAAATTGGAGGTGTTAGGACTCGATGCTTATATGATCACCAAACTATATAAAGACAGAGTGAATAAGTGGCATGACGCTCACGTCAAAAAGAAGGAATTTAAGAATGGTGATCAGGTATTGTTATTTAACTCTCACCTTCATTTATTTCCAAGAAAGCTCAATCTCATTAGGGTGGTCCATCTAAATCATCCAAGTATTTAACCATATAGCATTAGAATTGGAAAACAGAAAGGGCGAAACATTCAAAGTAAATGGTCAAAGATGCAAGCCATACTTTAGAGGCATAATTTCACATGACAGGGAAGTAATATCTTTCCTTTTTCTTGTTTAATTTTGTTAAATTTTACATTGGTTAAGCTACTGACCTTAACTTCAGCATGTTTTGTTGTCCGTAGTTAGTTTAATTGTTAATGTGTGTGTTTAATTTAGTTTCTAACCTTTTCTCTCATTTAAAGATATTGAATTCATTAAATTAGTGATGGTTTGACATTGCTTGTAAGTTAGACACTTAGTTTTTTTAAACTAATAAAAAACTAAACAAATAATTTATTATTAAAAAAATCCAAAATTTTTAAAAAACTCATAATAAAAATTTATTAAAATAAAAAAAGGTTTAAGTAAATGGCGTAGGAGGAGGTCTCTACCTCTGCCTTTATACAGTAACAGGTAGGGCATTAAATTTTTTTTTCTTTTTCTTTAACCCTAACTTGATTTTTTTAGCCTTTTCCTCTTCCAACTCTTAGTGCCTCCTTCCAACTCTCTCATCCCTCTATTTCCATCATATTTTTTTCTCACCAAAACCCATCAATTTACTTACAAATTTTCATCATTTTTCCATCACTTTCAAAGATTTTTCTTATCACACATTAAGAATCACCCATTTTCTTCATATTTCCACTATTTCAATCCTCAATTCCATATTACATTCTCTCTATTGTGGATTTTTGTAGGTTTTAAAGATTTTCCATCATCATGCCACCAAAGAGGAAGCAAGTTAAAAGAGAAATTCAACCGAAACGGAAAGAAGTGGTGTCCCAACAAGGAATGCAAGATTTAGCTCATGAATTTGATGGACCTTTTCCCATTTTTTCTGAAAAGGAAGGTATGCTGTTTAGACACCTTCAAGGTAAAGCCGTCGTTTCTCCAAAATATTTGCAATTTAGGATTATAGACGAAGTTGGGTTAAAGGAAAAAAATTAAACAACTGTGTAAAAAGGTAGGCTAGGAGAAATTCATTCGTTTTAATTATATGGTTTTTAAATAATTGGCCTTGGAATTCTTCAAAACTATTCAGTATGATTAGAAGACATTAGATGAATTTAGTTGTAGGTTAAGAGGAAACTCATATAACATCGATTATCACATCATGAAAAAAAAGTATTTAGGTTGTCAAAAAGAAAGCTTTATGATTTCCACCTTGAATTTAATGTTAGAAAATATAGGAAGCAACTTACATGAATAGATGGTTTTGACGTTCATAATCCTTCCAATTCCCTCATCCTTAACGATGCTCATTTAGTTTTGCAAAAATTTTTATTCCATGCAATCTTTAACAAATCTCAAAGTAACAAGTGTTCTCTTAAAAAATTATTTCTCTTATGGTGCATGGACACTAATCCTAAGGATTTCACATCCTATCGCATCTTTCCTGCTTTATCACAATAAATCACTACTAAATAACACTATCTTCGTAGGGTCATATAATCATTGTTATTGCTCAATTCTATTATGTTAATTTTGATGGGCTAACCCTTGTGGATGTTGAATATTTCAATCTTTTGCATTTATGACATGCTGAGATCATGGATTTGAAGTCTACGGTACTCTAAGATCCTAATGCAAGAGCTATTATGCAACAAAAGATGACCACTGGTCCATCCTTCCCCCACTATCCTTAAGGTAATGATGATACTTCTTCCAATGATTGTGATGATGAGGGTGAAGGATGGGAAGATAAGATTCTAAAAGGACGTCTTAATTCCATAAATGAAAAAATTCGAGAGGATGAAGCAAATAGAGAGCCACCAACTTTACTAGTCTAAGAAGCTTCTCAAATTTTTTGAAATGCAAGGATTCCAAATGCCATCACCATGCCATCTCCACCAGAGT
>JAOXYD010073486.1:0-12560 GCA_028565735.1 Pinacopodium congolense
TCCTTATTCACCAAAAGCCTCCATAGCCGTTTACTCAGCAGTACCTTATTAGTCAAATTGATTGGAGTAATACCTAAACCACCTTCATTCATGATTTCTTTTGGGCAATGATATTTAATAACAAAAGCAATAGTATATCCTTTCTTTAGCAATGACAAGTTAATGTAAAAATAAACCCCTGCCATTGAATAAGCAACAATCATATATACAATAATATTAATTATAAAACATAATACCAAATGTAGTCATAAATTCATTAATGTATGCTATATTCAAAATACAATAACTAAAGTATGAATTTGTTGAATTCAATCTTTTAACATATTCAAAATCAATAGCCAAAAAAATAATTAATCAAAATGTTCACCTACATTATCTTCTTCTAATCCATATGGAGAATACATTAACCAAAATATTTAAAAAAATCGATATATATATATATATATATGTATATATATATGAGAACTCTAAATTGATTCACAATATACTTCCTTATCCACTCCTAATCATCACCTCCCCATTAAAAAAAAGTATATTAAATATTCTAAAACAATGATACTCATAAACATGTTGATATATCTAAAGCATGAAATGTCAACTAATTTATTGTGACTTTTAATTAATCAAGAGTATTAATATATTCCAAACACTAATAACATAATGATATAGTTCTTTTTATGAACAAAATCAAAAGGCATAAATTTTTTACTTCACATTTGGTATACTATAATTGCAAATAGGAAAATAAGCAAAAATAATTTGGCAATAATCTCAATGGAAAAGACAACAAGATGATGTAAGAGTGAATTAAGGAATTTTGCTACCTGATGTTCTTCATGTTAATATGTAAGATTTGGAAGAGTACAACCACTTCTTGTTTGATTAGATGCATTTAATTTACAAAGCATATCCATATTTGTGGTGCTAGTTTGCCCAAGCTGAGAGTGAACATTTGTTACATTACTTTTCTCTATCTGTTTTATCTTATTCTTATTGCCTTTTCATTTCCAAGCAGTTGGCTTTCTCTCACTCTAATTCCTTTCTCATTCTATTTTTTTTCAACTTCTACTTTCAAATTCATTTATTCTTCTAATGCAATTTTGATGGATTGTAGATACTTATTAGGAATTTTGTAAAAAGCCTCACTTGCCATATTATTTTCTTTTAAGGTAGATGATTTCGCACCTCTTTCAAATAATTTATTACGTCCAGGTCTTACCACTCCCATATCAGTCACAACTTCTTCAAGCTTCTTACTATCATTCTCTTTTTTGCACTTCTTCAATGCAAGCCTACAAATGAAAGTAACGTACTACTTCTTTAATCAAATTAAGGTTGATGAGTTTCATTACAAGTTTATTAGAGAAAAACTGTAATAACAATAGATATTAAATTTAAAAAGGAATCAAACAAGCTTATAATCATACTAATGAATGCAACCACCATATATAATTACAAAGAAACCTATTGTCATTACAAATAAACTAGAAAAACTTATTTTGACAAAAATAGATCAATAATAAAAAAACTTAATAAGGTTAGAAACATAAGTAATAATGAATAAATTTGGGCATCTCAATGAAAGTATCAACAACATAAATAATTGTTAAAAGATAACATACTACTAATAATTTTCTCTCTTAGCTTGGTTGTACACTTTTTAAGACTTTCTTTTATAAGTTGCAATATACTTTTTAACATTAGAGAGTAGAGTTTTGTCCTCCTTTCATTTTTCTATCCATAAAAACAATTATTGATTAGAAATTTGAAATTATTTAGAGAAATTAAGTAATTTCTTAATATATTATAACTCATTGAAAAACTTATCAACTTAGCATAAATACTTGCAAAACTCTTAGGACCAGTTGTATGCATTTTAGTTTGTTGCTTTCTATTTTAAATATTTGTTTTAATAATTTGCTACATATTACAACATTGTATTAATTAGATATCATAAAACTTATTTGTAAAAGTTATTAATAATTTATGATACCTTCACATAAACCACTCACTCACCCATCCTTTAAATTTGTTTAACAAAAATGTTTAAAAAGTTATGACATAAGCTTGCTTAAAAGTGGAAGATAGTATCTTAATACTTTGTATTGACTTATTTTACAATCTTAGTTATGATACAAAACCACAAGCAAGCAGAAGACAAGTACCAAGATGAGATCTTCATTTGCACCAAAGGATTTGAGTGATTCTCCCAGACATTTTGACGATACCCTCATCTTTCCTACATAAATTATACTCATCAATTGAAATTCTATGAAATTCAACAACAAATCGATCAAAGGGCACATTTTTGCCCATGTAACACTGCATTGCAGTCTATATTACTAGGAACTGACAGGATCTCGAATCTCAAACTCATTCATGACTACATCATAGCCACATATCATAACGTCATGACCTACTCATGGCCAAAAAGATGATGTATCAACATAAGACGTAGGAACATTTAAACAATAATGGGAAATTTTGAATAAAAAAAGGGTATCAATGCTCATCAATTTAGCCCACAAGAGTTTAGGCCTAATAAAATAATATCTTCCACCTAAGATTCTTTGCAACATTGATTTTGAGCATGATAGACAAAATTTTAGACCAGATAAATTAATATTAGTGCATTGGTGATTGCTATGTAACATTCACAAAGAAGAGAATAGAAAGAATATAGATATAAACCTTGATTTGTATTGATCAACTAATGCAATTGCAATATAATTCCCAAACAGAATGAAGTGAGAAATCTCTTTTTTGTTGATCGATCTGACTTGTGTTGTTAGAAAAGAAAAGGGTATGATCTTCATAGATGAACAATAAATAATGTCTTCATGGTAGAGATGCGAAAGGCATGTTAGCAGCAAACAATCATCTCTGGAGAGAACAAAACGTTACTAAGGGAGGCAGGGAAGGAAAAGGGATGCTGCCATGAGTTCAATTCTAATGAAGTGTTCTAACTTTTAGGTTATGAGTTCCATTGTTATCCCATATTCTTTTTTCTTATTTTATATATTGAATTTAAAAAGTTAATTAATTTTGTTTTATTTGAGAAAATTTTCTTATTTAAGATGTTTTTAAAATTAAATTTATAAATATTAAAAAATATCTAATTTTACTTAATTTAAAGCGTCATAAAAATAAATTTTAAAAATTAAAATAAAATGGAAGAGTATTTAAAAGAAAATAATAATTCCATGTAATTTTTTAAATATTGAAAATAATTTAACCATGTAAAAGAACAATGCTTTGATTGTTATTTAAAGTTGATTTAAATAGCAACAGTTTCAATTATTGGATATATAGGATTTTAATGAAATAATTTTTTTGACTTTATTACCTTTTTCAACATATGACATCAAATTATTATTATCATTATTTTTTAATATTATTAGAGGTAATACTTTAAAAATTATTACATTATACTAGTTTTTAGCAACTGTTTTTTAAACCATTGTAAACCTTTTGTTGTCTAAAGCTCTTTTCATTGTAGTGAATGTTTTAAAAAATGATTGTGAACCATTAGATTGAATTGATCCTGACCATCAATTAAGGGATAAAAGATTATAAATAACCTAGGAATTTCATTTGTATCATCATCCATTACAACAAAAATCACTTGTGTATAACTTTCTTAGTAATAAAAGCTTTCTTCAGATTCTTCAATTACTTACGTTCTCTTTGGCTATCTTTCTTATTAACTTTCTTCTAGTAAGCGTTTTGGATAATACTCGAGAGAACGCTGACTAACATTCTTGTCAAAAAAATTTATTAGTGTCATGTAGCTCGTTGGTACAAAGACCAAATCCATGGCAATTGACCATTTATAAAAACACCTATCAATATAATTAAAAACTTATATTATTATTATTATTATCTAACATAACATATTATCTTAGAAAAAAATAATAAGTTTGATTGTAAACTTTGTAGTTTAAATCACTATAAAAAGATGTCTTTATGATTGAAGTTTGAAATACAAAATTTTATGTCAATAACATTATAATTGAAATTTATTTTGTTCGATATCTTGTTAAAATCATCAAAAATAAGAATGAAATATCTTTTTCTCCCAATATCATCTTACTAAATAATTGACTCAAATAAATAACTTGTCAGTCTATTAAAACTTTGAAATTCCCTTCTTTGAGTTACTAATTAAATTACTAATAATAAATAATTTTAGTAAAAGATATTTTAGTAGTTAAACCATATTTTCTCTTCATATTAAAAGAGAAAATAACGGCATTATCTCGATTAATATACACATGAAGAAAAAATCATTTAATTGGATAATATAACTTTTTTTTATTGAAGTTAGAATCATCTCTTTCTTAATACAAAATGGTGGGAGAGCTAAAACATAGAGAAACTTAAATAGGAACCTCTTTAATTTTTTTTAACTCATTAAAAGCTACTGCAAACAGCACTTCTTCAATAGCTACAATTAAATCCTTTGTGCATAATTCATTCATTACTGATCAAACTACAACAGTTAACTAGGCCTTTTTATGTAAGGGATGTTGAGAAGGTAGTATTTGAGATTAATACTAATAAAGCACCATGCTCGGATGGCTTCAATAGTCATTTTTATATATTAAAAAAACCATGGCCTCTTATCAAAGAATTAATCATTGAACCAATCTTGGAATTCTTTAAAGTGGTAGATTACTAAAGACGGTCAACAAAACCTACATATGTCTTATCCTCAAGGTTCCTAATCTAGAATCTCTAAGTGATTTCAAACCTATTGCATATTGTAATATTTTATATAAAATCATTGCAAAGATGATGGTGATTAGAATGATGCCTGTATTGAATACTATAGTTAGTGATTCTCTAGCCTCTTCATTGAACATAGATTGATAGGAGACAATTATGTTATTGTATAAGAATTTTTCAAAGGGTACAATAAGAAGAGGCCTCTAAGGAATTATGCAATCAAAATAGATCTCTAAAAAGCCTGTGATTCTATCATTTGGAACTTCATCGTGCACCCATTTCAAGCCTTTGGTATTTCTGATCAATTTAGGACTTAGATATGATAGCGTATATCATGTCTTACCTATAATGTGTTGATTAATGGTGAGCCAATTGAATTCTTCAAAAGTGGAAGACGTTTAAGGCAGGGTGATCTAACATCTCCATGCTTATTCATTTTAGGTATGAAAGTTCTTACATGGTTGACTAAACACAATATTAAGCTTAACCCTAATATTAAACATCATAGAATACACAACTAAACATTTGCTAAATATTTATTTTTGTTTCAAAATCTTATAATAAGTACTTGAGTTTGGTTATGGTTTGACTATATCTGTTAGGATTATCCATCAATACAGACAAGAGCTTCGTGCTGTTATCCAAATCTGCATAACATCAATTTGTATGGCTCTCTAGAACCATAGGGTTATGGATTAAAGAAATTCCTTACACTTACTTGGAGTTATCTATATCCACTAAGATGCTCCAGTTTAGGGATTGTACTCCATTGATAGAAAGGATTCAAAAGAGGTTAAAAACCTGGTGTAATAAGGTGGTGCCTTTTGTTGGAAGACTACAACTTATAAAATTAGTATTTAACTCTCTTCTTGTCTATCGATCAAGCCATTTTGTCTTAGCCAAAGGACTTATGAAAATAATGGAAAGAATGATGAAAAAATTCTTATGGGGTTGAAAGTTAGACAATAAAGTAAAGGCTAAAGTAAACTGGGAAGCGATATGCAAACCTATACATGAAGGTGGACTAAGAATCACACCTATCAAGTTCAACAATGAAGTGCTAATAGGAAAATGATTATGGAGATATCTTGAAAATAAGAATTCACTATATAGGAGGTGGACGTAGTACATTCTACAAAAGAAAGGCTTCTAGGTAACTTAAGATAAAAAGGATCACTCACACTTCTTCAAACATCTTCTAAAGTTAAAAAGTGACATGGCTACCAAAATTAAGTGCATTATAAGGAATGAAAAAATTGCATCTTTATTTTATGACAATTGGAGTCAATATGGCCTACTTATTAACTCTAGACTCTATCCTCAGCTCATAGACCAATTTACTAATATAGCAAGGGTAGAAGAGATTATTAATGGCAATTCTTGGTCAATTCCCATACCAAATTTATCTTCCATCATGCCTCATTATAACCCTAATCTAGACAATATAGAATTTTATCAATGGCTAGAACACTTTTATAAGAAATTCACAAATAAGTCTTGTAAAAACTACCTTAGAACTCTTGGCAGATCCAAAGTTAGTATAGAATTTCTTGAAACAAAGAATTATTGTCTAAATTCTCGTTCCTATTGTGGATCTGTATTAAAAGAAAACTCCCTACCTAAGATAAACTTAACTACTTACATATTCTCTCAAGATGATGTCTTTGCAAATGTCAAACAAAAACATTTAACCATCTTATGTTTAGTTGCCAATTTTCCTGCTACATCTAGAATGACATCAAAACCTATGTGAAATATAAGTTCTAATAACAAACTTTGATGATTGCATATTCTAGTTCCATATAATTAGAACAAATTAAAAAGGGACCAAACAATCTTCTTAATTGCGTTTAGTTCATATGTGTACAGTATTTGAAAAGAAAGAAATAACAGATATTTCAAAGATAAATAGAACAGGAAAGAATAGCCATTAAAGGAACTTACATATTGGATTAGGTACCAAATACTGAGTATTGAAGTAGCAGAACAATGTAGTTGCAATCTAGCTAGGGCATGGAGATTGGAACCTATTTGATCAGGCATTGATTTATAGGAAGACCTAATTCGAAAGGGATTCAACTAAGGAACTTGCTGATCACTTTAATGGGAGTCCCTAATTGCTTTCTGGTCAAATTCTTCACTAATCATTGGATTCAATTTAAGAACTAGATGTGAAACTCCTACAAAAATAAAAGGAGAATGCTTTGATAATACCAAAGTGGTAGAAAACCCAGGTTACTCTTAGTGTAATCGACTAAGAATTTCCTTTTGAAGAGGATTTTTCCTAAATAAGGGAAAAGCTAAGCCATGCATAAGGAAAGGAAGAAGATCAAAGGAAAAAAACTGAAAAAAAAGGAAAACTTAATAGTTACCTATCCACATCTCTATATAGATAGAAGGTATGATTGACGTGGATGAACTTCCAATGTTTTGATTGCAAGCTAGGGTATCTTAGGTTTCAGAAGGCTATTGCTATTGAAGAAATTTATTGATTAAAGGGTTTAGAGACTGTATGAGAGTGTTTTGTTATTGAGGTCATTTTGACCAAAGAATCCAAAGACTTTCATTTTTAATTGCTCTTGTCATGTTATTTTTTCCTATTAGTTCAATTATTTTAATTTAAAAAACTTTTGTGTTGAAGTTATTTATTTTATAAAATAATCTTATACAAATATATTATATGAACAATTTACTCTTGATGATTTTGACAAAAAAAAACTTGAAATCAATGATAATACAAAGATATATTTTAAATTAAAATTATAAAGATCACCTCTATTATGATACTAAATCATAAATGTATTTAAAAATTAGGATAATAAATCTGTTATTAACCAATATTTTAGGATTTTTTTTATTTGAGTGTCTAACATTTAAAAGTTTTTAATTTAGTGACCAAACTTTTAAAACTTATTCAACTCAATTAAAAGGTTGATTCTAATAATTTTCTACTCATGTAGTTAACAGAATATTATATGCAGATATGACAAAATGTGCATACATAAATGCCCATATATATAACCCACCTAATAGCCCAAAAACTTCAACCCAACCCAACCCAACCCAACCCAACCCAACCCAATTTTCCTTTAACTTTAAATTACCCATTCCTAATTCTAACCCCTTCCTTGGTCTAAGTTCAACCACTTCTGCCTCTCACTTCAATCTACAATAAAGCCTTTAAAATTGATGTCAACTTGGAAGTCGTGTTCTTCACCAAATATGGTAAACACCAAGTGATTAGAAAAATCATACAAATAAATTGCAAGGACTAATTTAGATCCACCTTTATTCCACCGACATGCATCTACACACAAAACTATTAACACTTTTTTTTAATTTGTAATATGAAAATTTAGGGCTTACTATTTAGAAAGCAAATTAAAACGAACAAGTTGAGGATCTTTAATTTCTCAAATACTTTGGGAAGAAACAATTTCAAGGTTAATACAAGTAAAGTGTTGCCCTTTTTCTTTTATTTACTTTACAAAAGGAAGGAAACAGATTCATGATAAAGAAACAAGAACATAATAAGGCGAAACAAGGTGGAACTCCCCATGGGTTCATCTTCATATGATTTTTCTTTGTTTAACAATTGGTTTTAAAATATATTTTTTAACAACCTGAAAAAAATCGTGACAATCCTCTATCATGAAAGTAGAGTTGCCTTGGTTAAGGTTAAGTTCAAGCAACCACCATAGTGTACAAAAGTAGCAAACTTCTTCCCATGTTTAATCAATTGAATGCGAATAGGTTTTCGAATAGAGAGTTTGGCTGCTTAGCTTCAACTCCACTATATAACCCTAAAACCCTAAATAAAAATAAAAGTTACTCTTGTAGGAATGGTGAACATGCAACCCTTTTGAACAAGAAAGACAAAAAAATTGGATTTTACATCTTCCGCAACACAATCGATTTAGCATGTAAAGACCCAGCAATTGGTTTCTTCCACTCATTCCCAAGATGGTTTCATTGCTACTTGAAGCATTAGAGAGGCAGATGGTGATTGGACTTGCATCGGGGAGGGTTTAGAATTGGAATTGCCTAATTTAGGATTAATGGGAAATTTGGTCAAATTGAGTTGGGTAAGGTCAAATGAGCTTTTAGATTATTAAATGAGTTGTACACATAAATATTTACATATCTATATATATATATATATATATTTTATCATGTGATGTCCATGTGTCAAATTTTGTTAATTATACTAATAAAAAATAAATAGAATCAAAATTTAGATTTAAATTAAACAAATATTAGAAGTTTGATTATTAAATTAAGATCTTTTAAAAATTGAGTACTAAAGTAAACAAAGTTCAAAAACTTAAACACTATCGGATATATTATCTCTTAAAAATAAATAATATCATCACCTATGTTCAATGTCGGCGGAAGCGCATAACGTAGCAGAAGAACAAAGAAATAGAACAGATCTGATCCAGCCATTCCAAAATGATATGCTCCTTTCACTACTTCGAATGACTATTGCTGGCAACAAGGTGTGCCACGCATTATAAACCCTACTATTGCTATTATTCCTACTCCTGGTCCTTTAAACCTGACAATAACAGCCACTAACACAGGAATGATCTTCCTCCTTTATTCTCATCATATGTAATGGATACGTACAAATATACATAATGCGAATTCTGATTCTCCCCTTCTTTTTTATATGAATAAGAACACTAACTCTGACAATTAAATAAGAAATCATTGTTACGGTGTGACAATTCAACTTATCGAAATGTGAAGTTAAGAAGAAAAGACCAAAAATTTTCTAAAAAACGCATGAATTTTTAATAAAAAAAGTCCAAACTCATGACATCAGGCATGTAATTATTTTCATCATCAAAAGAGAATAATATCACTGCTGTTCTTGTCTGCATACATTAGCATGATTGTGAACACATGGGTCCATAGGCATATGGCTCCTACCTCTTTCAACAACAAGTCCACATGCCAATGACTTGATTCATATAAATGAGCTCATTAATCATTTAGCCAAGTGCATAAGGGGAAACCCATCAGAGGAATCGTTCTTTCTATAAATTTAGGGTCGTTTAATTTATTTTTTATTGTAATTTTTATATTTTATATTAATTTTTGTGTTTTTTTAGTTTTTGTACTATTTTTTTTACTATATTATTATGTTATTTTTATTAATTTTATATATTTTTATTTTTATATTTTAAAAAATTAAAATAAAAAACCTAATAGAGCATGCCCTTAATTTGTGAAAATGACCACTTCTAATATATACATACGTCAAATGTATGATATCATAACGCCATTGAAAGAGCAACATAAGTCTTGCCTACGTAGTGCAAATAGTGGAATCTCCAAAGGGACTACCTGATTCCTGGCAAAGAGCAAGAACAGTACTGAGAGGCAAAATTCCCAAACTAATTGCGGAACAGCAGCCAATGACAATGTCGTGGAGATTGGGTCGATTTCGGGTTATTTTTATGAGAATCTAGGGCTAGTCCAGAATTTGAGGCGTACATTCGCTAGCACGAATCATCTATATACACATGACTACACTAGTTAATGCATCGATTAATATTTTGTGAGGACCATTAATTTAAACTAACTCCATATCAAACTTCTGTCAGTATCTTTCTCCTGCCATTCGCTCCCCAGGTAGTGCATGGTCTAAGCTCAGTATATTTATTTGTTTTTGTTTGTTTGTTGCGTAATTATCAATAAACTACTGCCGTTTTTTGCTTTGTGCCTCTTGTTAAGCTACTTCATCCTAAGCTGTTTATTTATTTTATTATATGCCAATTCAAGTATCATCAATGATCTCTATGTATCGTCTCACTTCTAAATGTGAGACCATCAAAGCCCAACCTGTAGATTTGTTAATGAGTTTATAGGTGAAGGTACGAAATTCTTTTAATAATTTTAGTTTATGATAAATAAATTATTTATATTCTAATATTAATATATTGATTTTTATTAAAAAATAAAAATTATTAATAAAAATTTAGATAAATTAGAATTTAGGAATACAATTTTTAAAAATTTTTCTTATAATATAATAAATCTTTATGAGAAATTGTTAATTTGAACCATTATTATTAAATTATATTTAAATCAGAATTATTTTGTGAATATTTATTAATATTATATTTTAGTTTATAAATATGAAAATTTTTATACAAATCAAGTCAATTTGGACCTTTAACTTAATTTGTTATTTATCAAAAAAACCATTAATCTTCTGTGGTTTTCGAAGTGAAACGATGCAAGACATCTTTAGTTCACAAATGGAAGTTTATAAGGATAGTTATGGTAATTTTGGGATATCCATTGTAATAAGGTAAAGAGATAGACTTAATCTAAGTATGAATTTTTTCATTTTTACTACTTTTTTTAAATTTAATCATGACTTCTTTTTTTAATAAAGTTATTTTTATTGTTTGGTAGTTAATTAGTGGAGTCAATTTGGAGATGGCGTCCTAGAATTGCAAAAGTTTGCAATTCAAATTCTTAGTCAATGTGTGAGCGCTATTGATTGTGAAAGAAATTGGAGTACATTTAAATTCATTCACTCCAAGAGAAGGAATAAGTTATAACACCAAAGATTGAATGATTTGGTTTTTGTTTGCTATAACTTGAAGTTAAGAGAAAAATATGTTTTGTAATTAATATGTTTACTATATTTCTCAACATGAGATAATGATTTTATTTTATTTTTTTATTAGGACTCTTAAGAGAACAAGTAGTACTATTGATCCTTTTTGCCTTGATCATGTTGATGTCTTAGTGGATTAGGTTTTTGAGGAGTCAAGTTTGATGAATGAAACTGATTTGGAGGATAACATTAATGGGAGACTATTGATATGACATTTTGGTGCAATGAGTTTGAATGATGGTGAAACTCCTTATACTGATGAAAATTTTGTACTAAATAAAAATTGGGGTCAATGCGATCTGAGTGGATATATTGTTCAATGAAACTCCAAATTCTTCACGTATTTCTCTTTTTTTTAGCTTTATTTGTAATTGTTATATATGTTTAATTTTACATATACATTATAAATAACTATAATATTTTTTCAATTTTCAGTTTTTGCTTTGTTGTATTCCTTAAGCCGAGATAGTGTGATGATTTTATATTTTTTTCTTACTATATGATGTTTAAACAATTAATTGAATACATTTATATGAATCTATGTCAATACTTACGATTATAGTTTTGTAATGCTTATGATTATAGGTTGTTATTGTTTGATATTTTGATTTTATTTATTGAAGTTTATATTTGAGTTGAATGAGTTTTATATGTAAATGTTTGTATTCTTATTATTTGTTGTTGACAATTAATATGTTAAATTTCTATTATTATTAATTTTCTGAGACATGGTTAAAGTAAAGTTAAAAATATATGGTATAAATATATAAGAGGACTATTTTAAAAATCTTATAAAATTCAGAAACTGATTTATAATTTTAAAATTTTACCCGAAACAGTACTAGTATTGACCGGTATTGGTATAGTATATCAGAACAAAATTTGATATTGGTACCAGTACAGTATTCAAAACCTTGCTTTGATCGCATTTATTCTCTCAATTTGGAAAACCTCATAATGAATTAATAGTTCCAATAACCATTCATCGAATTACCTTATCCTATTTTCCTCTCCTCACATTCTTTTAATTGTTGTTTTCCATTCCATTTTCTATCATAATCTTTTTATCTCATCATACTCTTTTCTTTCTGTATTCTTGTACATTTTGTGCCTTTTGCAACTAGTATCACAAAAAATGCACTAGATGACTTATAATCCGTGTATGCTTATACAATAACAAAAAAAAAAAAAAACT
>JAOXYD010073497.1:0-12560 GCA_028565735.1 Pinacopodium congolense
AGTAATTAAGTTTAGTAAGTATAGTCATTGTATAGATATATAATTATATAATATTCTATTAGTAACTTTCTATGACTATTTTAAAGTAATTAAGTTTAGCAGGTATAGTCATTATATGGATATATATGTCGCCAGTCAGTTTGAAACAAACAAATGCAGCATTTGGTCTAACAAGCATTTGACTTGATCCTTATCCTTACAAACAATAGCTATAATACCACACCAAAACTGTATGGTAATAAAGAATGTAGTAGGACATGATGAGTCCACTTCTAGGAGATGGGGCAGAATTTGCAATGATTTTCTAAGTTGCATAATTGTTAAATTTTCAGTTAAAGGGTAAAATCACTTAACAGTTAGAAGATTTAGTCTCAATGCAGACACAAATTAATACTCCCTGTAAAAAGAGGCCCCTACTTTAAAATGTTGAAACCAAGTGCTGGTTCATGGTCATATTCTCCTAATCAACGAAACTCAAGTGCGATTCACTAGTCCTTTAAAACAGAATGGGTGTGATCTGAAAGTAGCACATGAGTTTCTGTAAATAGACAAATTTTGTTAGTGCGACTGATGCTAGGAACGTATTACATCGACTCGAGGGAAAATTTCCTAAGTTCTATTTGTAATGCTTTTAAGTTTAAGATTTAAAGAGCATGTTTGATATTATTTCTCATTTTTATTTTTAATTTTTATTTTTGTATATGTATATTAATTTTTATATTAATTTTTGTGTTATTTTTTAAATTTTTATACTTTATTAATATATTACCTTTTTAAAATTTTATATTATTTTTATTAATTTTTATATTTTAAAAATAAGAAATAAAAACTGAAAACAGGATAAGAACCAAACAAGGCCTATAATTACCCTTTAACCGTTGTTCTCAACTTATATTAGAAAATAGAAGCTCCAACTTGTCTTGAGAATGCTGTGTTCCCGGCCAAAATGATTCAGATATAAGTACATTTCCCAAAGTAACCAATGCCACATGGAGATCTCTGTAAAACTTGACAGTCAAACCTCTTATAGCGAAATGTATAAATGTTCCTGAATGGAGTTTCTTTTCATGATCATAGCAAGCAAAATAAACTTGTTTATGCGTGGTTTGTAGGAAGACAACGCCGTTTTCTTACAAATGTAGCTCTTTGAGCAAGATCCAGTTACATTTGGTGACTTGTACTAAAAAAAACTCTAATTAATCTAGAAAAGTCTAACATTTATTAATTATTGAAAATTTAAGAAAACTTGGAAATTAAAATATGTTTTTGATGTAATCTAGATAAACTTAAAAATTTATAAGAGTTTAAATAAATATGGGAAATATCTAAAAATTACAAGATAAGAAGATTCTAAATTTAGAAGTCCCTGAAATGTACTGACGAAGCATAAAAGAGGTTTCAGTTGTTGTATGTTGAAGAACTCCAAATCAAATAACAAGAGTTTTACTTACATATCTAATCGCTCCATACTGTCGTCAAAAAATGTATCTTATATTTATTTAAATTATCCAAATATCAATGGAGTTTATCAAATTCAAATCTTATCATTTTCACAAGCTTATCATCTTCAAACATGATTACTTCTAATCATACTCAAACTTCCATTTCTATTTATAAAGGAGAAGCTTATAATTTCTAAAGAATTATTTATTTCCAAAGATTTATCAAATATGATAAAGGATGGATATCAAGAATTAAGTCAAGAAGAAATAGTAACATGGATGACAACCTGACAAAGGAGTTCCAAATAAATAAATATGCCTTTATTTTACATTCAACAAGGAATGAAAAAAGAATTTCCACCAATTATGGCAGTAAAGGTAACGAAATGAAGTAAGAGAGATTTTAAAGAGAATAAAAAAGCACCAACAACGATAATTTACACCAAATTTCAATTAAAGATAATATTTAACAAGAATCTAAAGATTTATTTAAGCTCTAGTAGAATTAATAAGCTTTATCCAAGTTCAAGAGGGGAGAATGCAAAGATTTGAACAAGTACTAAAGTATACCTTTCATTCTAATTTGAACTTAACCAAAAAGTGGTTTAAATAATCAAAACGATAATTATGGTCAAATTCAAGAAAAATCAGCACCAAATTACCATCGTAGGAGAGAGAGGTATTTATAAAAATAAAGAGAAATAAGAAATCTAACCATTATTATAATTTGTGTAAGAAGAATAATCATGAATCAAAAGATTGTTGTTTCATATGTAAATTATATAAAATGCATGCTCATAAAAGGTCAATTAATGAGAATATGAAAGTTTGTCACTCTGGGAGATGGAGAAGTTTAGAAATTTGAAAGAAAAGGAGTTATTACCGTTAAAATAGAGAATAAAAATGAATGAATATATTCATGATGTTTTATATTTTTAAGGCAAATACAACATCTATTTAATGTAAATCAATTAATTCAAAAAGCTTATAAGTTAAAATATGCTGATGATAGATGCACAATACCTGACAAGAAAAGAAAAACTTCATTTGGAAACAATTAATTCAAAATGGTGCATAATAAAGTATTTCCCTTGATAATGTCACTTGACCAATGTGCTTTAAAATATGAAAATATGGAAAAATCCATGTTTTCTATTAGACATTTGGCCATGTAAAAAATGTTAAGACAAAAAAGTAATAGTTCTCGGACTATTATCTATCACTCTTGAGAAGAAATTTTATGAAAGTCTCAATTGCCGAAAAAATTCATCAATTGCCTTTCTTAGGACCTTCTTGGATTCCTTTATAATCCTTTACATTGAGTGAAATAATTCTTTTTGTTCATGATCAACATAATTCTAAGCCTTTCTCATATTTTACTTAATTAAAAAAACCTTACAAAAGATATATGTGCTCAACCCCTCAAATTTGTAAGAAGTAAATGTGGATCAAAGATTTATTAATTTTTTTAAAGATTACAGGATCTAGAAAGATTGTATGACACTCATCGCAATAAAATGACCGTTGTTGAAAGGAAGAACGAAATATTTATTAAAAGGCCTGAATTATGCTCTAAGGTAAGAAATTTAGCAAAATATCATAACAATTCTACTAATAAGTTGTTTACATTCTAAATCGATCTCTTAAAAAAGTATCGAGAAATACGTAAGAGCAATTAAAAAATAAACAAAAAATACATATTTTTAATGAAATTCAGTAATCGAGTGTTACTTACGTCTTTAGGAGCAAAGCGATTGTGGTTTCTTTATTTCTCGCACAAAATAATAAAGTACATTAAATTTTCTAAAAACGTAAACTTATAAAATACTTACATAATTATCTCCTCATTTTATGAATTATTGGGGCCCTTAAATCTATCTACAACGACACCATTCTATATAATTGGTGTTCTTCTGTCTACAATCGAAACTATAATGGCTATGTATAAGGATATCAATAGTACGGTTGAATCCCGCCGTTAATAATCTATCTGCGAGGCAATACTATACTACGGGGCAATCTATCTCTTCATACCACAACATAGAACTGAAAAAAAATGCTTGAAGGGACAGACGTTGTGTTTCTATTCTACTCCATTGCAGTACACTTCGCTTTGCTCTGCTCCAACATCTTCCTAACTTTTTGATATATAAAAATCATGTATACAACAAAAAGCTAAATTAAATAATAATCTATATGAAGTATGGACTAAGAGAAACTTAAAAGTTGATTACTTAAGAATATTGGTATACATATTCTCACATTCCAAATGAGGATTGAGAAAAGTTAGATGAAAAAAGCAAGAAATGAATTTTAAAGGCTATTGACTCTATAAATTTGTTTTTTAACAATTGGTCATTTCGAGAGATATCATCTTTAGTAAGAAAAAAAAGAAAGAAAGAAGCAACATGGTGATGGAAAATTAATGAAATAAAAAGTGAGTACAAATTCTAGAAGAAAAATAAATAGCTATCAATGACTTAAAGCAAGCATGCAACTACCAAGTTCAAATTCAAGATCAAGGAAAGAGAATACATCATTAGGTTCACCTCTTCTAAAGAAGATTTGATCGTTATAAGATCTTTAGGAAACTTGTGATATTGCATTTTTCAAGAAACAGGTATAAAATGAGTAATGAACGAGGAAATTAAGATGATCTAGAATAGTTAAACACAATAGGTTGTGGAGAAATCTTTAGACCTACATTATTCTAACAAAGCGGATATATAGGATCAAGTACGCTAAATATTGGTCAATTAAAAATACAATCCTCAACTTATTTAAAAGGATATTTCTCAGCATGCAAGCATTGACTTCAAAGGAACATTTTTCCTATAGTGCACACGAAAATAATAAAAATGGTAATTGCATTGGCCACTCAAATAAAATACAAACTTTCTTAATTAGATTTGAAGTATGCTTTTTTTCACTATAGAGACTAAAGAAAAAGTTAATATGAAACAACTACGAGACTATAAGAGTAAAGGATAAGGGAATAAAGTATATCTTTTAAAGAAGGCTTTCTATCAATTAAGCAAGTTCGTTAAGCATGGAATAATAAAACAAACAAATACTTGTATGATTATAGTTTTCTCAGAAGTTCAACTTGATCCAAATCTATATGCAAATGATCTTATTTACGCTATTATAAGCTCATACATCATTAAAAAAAAAATTTAAGAAGGCCATTGAAAGACTATAAGATGATTGATCTTGGCCTTGTAAAATATTTTCTCACGATGAAAGTGAAGTAAAATTGAGGTCAAATATTCATTTCTCTCAAGAAATATGTGAAAGTTTTATTGAAAATATTAAACACAATATAAGTATAAAAGGGAAAAAAGAATGATTTAATATGTAATTTTGCAAACCATTAGTCTGGCCAATAGAAATGAATGAGAAAATATATAAAGAAGATGGCAAGGAAAAAAACAAACAAAAGAATTTATCAAAACTTAATTGGCTCCTTGATATACCTAACAAACATAAGGCTAGACAAAATACCTATTAATATCGATTCAAGATGATAGAAAATTGATAATAAACTAAAATCTTTTCTTAGCTAGAGAATTTTTTGAGAAAAAAGAAACAACGAAAAAGTGCCTGAATCCATAAATAAAGTTGTGGAAATGTGATGCTTTTAATTAATCGTATTTTGTTTTTTTTCCTCTCATTTGGAAAATGGGAAACTAAAAAGAAAACAACATCAATTAAGAACTACATCCCTATTTATAAATTTTTACATTTAAATTTTATAATTTTCCCTTCATTAATTAGCAATTTGCTTCTTAGAAATTCTACACATTTTATATTAGTCATTACACTTTATATCAGATGACTACACTTCTAAATAGAATTTGAACACTTCAAATAGATTTTTAAACTTTATAACAATGATATGTATATGATTATTTACTATAATACATGTATGTCTGCATATATGTATGTATTTGTTAATATGTCTGTGTATGATATACAATCTAAATTCTAATAATCTCCCACTTATATTGCACTACCATGTACTCATATAACAAAATCTTCAATCACATATAAACCATTATAAACAATCTTATGTAAACAAAATTGAAGATACGTCATCTAAATTGATCCCGTATAATAGTATCATTGATATAAGGATTAAAGAGGTAATCATTGCTATTTTTTACACCTAAACCCATATTGATCTTAAACACCAACCCAACTAAATGACATAGATCAAGTGTGGATGTGTAGGATATAAATTAATGTAATGTGATCTACATATACATATTTCCAATTGCTCTAACTTTAACCAAATGAGATCGAAGTTCAGACTAAAACATAAAACTGAACATTTTCATTATAAAATCCAAATAAATACCAAATCAATCATAAAGACATAATATAAACTCCCACTAAATCAACTAGCATTAAATGCAACCACCCCATATGAATAACATGCTAATGAAAGGCCATAGTTGATAATGGCTTAGAGGGTGGATCCGCATGTACAAAGTTTGTTCTTATTAATTCAATACTAACCAGACTATTCTAAACTCTTTCTTTTATAACAAGGAATTTAATGTTTATATGCTTAGACTTAGAATAACTCATATCGCTATTTGAATATAGGACTGTAGCTTTAATTTCACAATATAACTTGATTGGCCTTTCAATATAGTTGACTATTTGCAGTCCTATAATAATGTTACGCAACTATATTGCATGGTTAGATGCCAGATGACATACAACAAATTCATCCTTTATAGTGGAAGATATAATGAGTGTCTACTTAGCATTCTTCTATAAAGTTAGTCCTTCAACTAAAAGAAATATATAACTAGATGTCAATTTACGATTATCTTGGCATCTAGCAAAGCTGGAATAAAAAAATCCAACAATTTCAAGTTTGTCTAACCTTCTATAGGTGAGCATATAATTCTTAGTGTTTTGCAGATATTTATAGATTCTTTTAGCTATTACCCAATGTTCTCTTCTATGATTTCCATGGTATCTATCGATCATTCTTATAAATATGAAAGGTCAGGACGAGTGCATACTTATATGTACATCGGACTCTCAACTGCCGACACACAAGGGATATTATGCATAAACTTTGATTATATTTCATTTTTTAGATATTATTTTAGACTAAATTTGCCTCGTTTTAATACAAAGATGTCATAAGCTCTACAACTTTACTGCCAAATCATTGTAATACCTTCTTAGTGTATTCCCTCTGTGATAATTCGAGAATTCTCTATAAACAATCATAATGAATATAGATCCACAATACGAAGGATTCTTTATCAAATTTTGTTCATTTTAAATTACTTCAAAAAAAATCTTTTGGTTTTTCGAAGTAATCCCACATCATTATTGGAAAGAAAAATATTGTCTACATATAGAATTAAAAAAATGAATCTACTCCCACTGAACTTGGATACACACAATCTTTTACAACATTCGCTTCAAAGCTAAAAGAGAGAACAACTTGATGAAACTTTTGGTATTATTTATTAGAAAATTACTTAAGTATGTAAATGGATTTCTTAAGTTTACAAACCAGTTGGTCAGTTTCCTTATAAGCTAATCCTTCAGGTTTCTTCATATAGATCATTGCATCAATGCCTCCACCGAGAAAAGTTATTTTTACATCCATATTTGTTATTTTGACATCCATATTATGGAATTCAAGATTTAAATATGTTGTAAGTACCATAATAGTCTTAAAAGAGTTTTTTGAAGAAACTAGAGAGAAAGTCTCTTTATAGTCAATGCCTTTCTTTTAATTAAATCCTTTGGCAACAAAACTAGCTTTATACCTCTCCACATTGCCTTATAAGTCTCTTTTGGTCTTAAAGACCCATTTACAACCAATTGGTTTCATACCTTCAGGTAATGGGACTAGATCCTATATGTCGTCTTTTATAGATTGTAATTCCTTACTCATTACATTAATCCATTTATGAGAGTTAGGAATTTTAATTATTTCGTGGAAGGTGAGTGGATCATCTCTTATAAAGTCTAAAATTTTGCTCATGCCTTAGAGAAATACAATATAATCATTCATAATTTCACTTCTCCTTTCCCTAATAGATCTTTATAAAGGCACTAGTTATACTTAAATTTGAGGTTATTGAGCTTGATCCTCATACTCCTCATAAACAACCTATTAAAGAACAATTGGATGATCATCAGGTATTGCCCATTGATCTTAATGGGCAGGCAATTTGATATCACCTTTTATTTGAATTAAATATTGTTAAGTCACACCAAATATGAAAATTTGATCATAGTTAACAATAACTGGTGTAAGAGGAATATTGATCGACTCCTTGTAAAAGATAGAATTACTATCCTTATCTTTCCCTCCAAACTCAATATTCTTAAAGAATTGGGCATTTTTCATCTCAAGGAATGTTCTTGTTTTGGGATCGTAAAACTTAAATTCTGATGATTTTTTTGAGTATCCTACAAAGTATTTACTAAAGGTTTTGGAATCCTTTTTTTTTTTTTTTGGCCTATAAGGCCATACTTTAACTGGAAATCCCAAAACATATAAATGCTTTGAGATAGGTTTCTTACTCGTCCATGACTCATAGGGAGTTTTGTTTGTAGCTTTTGTAGGAACTCTAATAAAGGTGTACATTGTGGTCTTTAATGTATCTCTCCAAAGTGAGTGAGGTAAAGTTGTACAACTAATCATATTTTTTACTATATCCTTAAAGGGTTCTATTTCATCTCTCAACTAGACCATTCATGTTTGGACAACTAGATATGGTGTATTGAGGTACAATCCCACACTCTTTTAGGAATCATGCAAATGGACTTGAATGTTGTTCGCCTAATCTGTTGTACCTACAATAGTATTCACCACCATAATCAAATTTATTGCCTTAATAGTCTTGTCAAGTTGATTTTGAACTTTGACTTTAAAACACTTAAAAATTCCCAAGGATTCTTACCTCTAATGAATTAAGTATAAGTAGCCATATTCAGAATAATTGTCTATTAATGTGGTAAAATATTGTTAACCTAACCATTCTATGAAGATGTAGGAAACAACCTACGAATATCCTTGTGTATCAAATTTTCTCATTTACTATCTTACCCTTTACATACTCAACACAATTACATTAATCTAATCCATCAAATATTCCTAAAATTCCCTCTAACACAAACTTGTTAATTTTATTTATATAGATATGACCTAAAATTTTATACCACGAAGAGTAAGAATTCTTGTTTGATAATTTGTGTTTAATGCCTTTAGTTTCAATATTATGGGACTTACTATATGAATTTATCTTATTAAGTTAATCAAAGTTTTCATGATCAGATAAATTACTAGTTCCCATAAGTAAAAAATAAAAATAAATGTCATATTTTCTCATTCTAAGTAAACAAATAAATCCTTCTTTGTCCCATAAAGAAATTAAAAGCAAACTCCATCTATAAGACAATAAAATAAATTTGTATTTTAGTTTTAAATAGAAAATATTACGTAATAATAGCTAACAAGTCCCCATGATTAAAAATTCTACAAAATGTCTAGCTAATATACAGATGTACTTTTCATCATCACTGGGTTTTTAGTAGTTCAGATATCCCTACATCGATGTACTTATGTGAGTTATAGTACTTAAATCTAACCACCAAGTATACCTAGGTACTGAAACTAAATTAACTTCAGTGTAAACAAGAACAAAAGGAATAGCTTTCTTCATGTGCCAAACATGATATTTAGAGCATTCCATATTTATATGGGAAGTATCTCTGTAAAAGAAACATTTATTTTCTTTATATCCATTAGACATATCCTTATGCTTATTATATTATTCTTGCCACGGCCTAATGAGGTTGATGACAAATAAGCACTCTTATTCTTGTGTTATCTTATCCTATCTGCCTCTTGCACTAAATAAGAGATGGGATAATTCAATGTTCATTTATTCTTTTGACAATTATTACTAACCTCAAATTGATTAAATTGCAAAGGAAGCAATATCAAACTAAATTAATGAGTAATTCCTCAGACAATTCTATCTTTAGTGTCTTTAATTTTCTTGTAAAATCAAACATTTTAGGGATGTACTCCTTTATACTTCTGTACCTATATACCTCATAGAGACAAATTTTCTTAAAGCTGCATTTGTCTAGGCTTTTTTGCTTTTAGCAAAGTGCTTTTCAAGAATATCAAGGAATCTTTTGGCACCAATTTCGTCATAGTGTCCAGAAATGTCTCTAGGATAGAATTTTTCATTATGATAAAACTTAAGAGATTAGAGCAATCCTTCCTCTTAGAAACCCTCTGATCCTCAAGAGAGATATAATCTGTAAAAGGTGTAGGATGCAAATCTCTTAATATGTGGTCCAAATCCATGCATCCAAGATTATTATCAACTTATTTTTCCAAGTATTAAAGTGTTATACTAAATACTGGAATGATATTAATTTTAACAATAATAAAAAATCATTAACAATATCAATTCTATAGAGAATAACATATAAAATACAATCAGCTCACATATACATGAAACCATAACCAAAAAGTGATTAATTATTCCAATAACAATGACTCATTCCACGATAATTGATTTCATATCAAATCTACTCTTTACATAAAGAATTGATTCATAGTTGGTTTTCTTGGTGTAGTAATCAAGCATTGATGATAAGATCCAGTCAAGTGATTAGTCTTCCTTTGAGTTGCTTAATGCTTATAACAGTACTTTAATAATCATAAAATATATTACCACATATGCATATAAATTTTTGCCAAATAGCAATCTTTCTTTAGCCTGACATGTTGCCCACATAAAGAAAAACACACTTGACCATCTTAGTAATTCACAATCGAAAAAATTTCACAACAGAAGTTACTTTTGGTAACTATACTATTTCAATTAATTGAAAGGAAAAACTAAGCATTATAAATTAAAATTTTTCTAAATTAATTATTAATCGTAAGTAGATAAAATATATGAAACATTAATACCTATAAACTAAAATTTTTAATTTTATTTTAACTAAATTATGGAATTAAAAATTAAAAATTAATTAATTAATTAATTATGGAATAAAGACATCTTATTTAAATGTGTTTGTTTATAATATAACCATTCTTTCCTTTAAACCAAAATTCAAAAGGAAAGAAAAAGGAAAAACATGTCTTTATCTTAATTCTTAAAAATCAGGCTTTTGATGATCTTTTGTGTGGCTCTTATGAAAAGAAAAGATAAGAGATCTGCGATGTCCTAGTGTAACTAATTTTCAGTTAATTTCCTTTTCCTTATGTTTCCCTCGACAGGTGTCTTAAGTCTTTAAACAAAGAAACTATTCATCCATGTTTGAAAACACAAGCACTTATGAAGTGTGGTTCCTTTATACTTATGCAAGCATTTATGATATGTGAGCTGTGATTCCTTAAAAATATATATAGGTCTCTGTTTCCTAACACTTTATTAAAAACCATAAAACACATTAAAAGCCATGAAACAAGTTAAAACATGTTGAAACCATTTCTTGTTTTCATGGCTTCTATATCAAGAGACATATAATTAATATGAGAGAGACACGCAATTAGTGGAGTGTTTCCTAAAGAAGAAAAAAACAAGCAAAACATGGAAATTATTTCTTTTGTGTTTCCTAATCAGACGTAAAAACCTTTTTAAATCGATTAATTGTCTTCAAAGATGATGAAACATATTTTCTAAAATAAACAAAACAAGCATTCCTTTGAAACATCTTGGTTTTTTTTTTCTTGAAAGAGCACAATTAAGGCAACCGTACTAAAGTCAACAAATCTTCATCAAATATCAACTTCATCACCATAAATTTATGAATTAACCACTATAAATTAATATAGATAATTATTTTAACATAAATGATCATCAAAACATCAAATAATCATTAAAAATTATATACAAACAATTTTAGGATAAGATTGCTCTGATACCACCTGATAGAAAATTGATAATAAACTAAAATCTTGTCTTACCTAGAGAATTTTTTAGGAAAAATAAAACAATGAAAGCATATCTAAATCCATAAATAAAGTCATGGAAATGTGATGCATCTGAATAATCTTATTTTTTTCCTTCTAAATTGGTAGATGGGAAACCAAAGAGAAAATAGAAGAATGAAATGTAATAATAACCCAATCAGGAACCACAACCTTATATATAAATTTTTACACATCAAATTATCAATTTACCCATCGTTAATTAGTATTTTGCATACTGGCAATTCAAAATATTTTATATTAGTCCCACTCTTTATATTAAATAATTGGCCCCTAAATAGAATTTGATCACTTTAATTAGATCGTTAAAATTTTATAATAGTGTTATGTATATGATTATTTACTACAATATATGTACATTTACATATATGTGTGTATTTGTTAGCATGTATGTACATGATATACAATCTAAATTCTAATACAAGATTCATAAGTAACCCTAATAAAACTCCTTTTGATATTATAAAAATAATTAAGACATAAAGAGTTTTGGAATTTATTAAATGACTGAAGAAGATTATAATTTTGTTGGGTACACTAACAGTGACTAAACTAGAAGCATTGATGATTTAAAGAGTATAAGTAGGTGTATATTCTTTCTTAGAACCAGAATCATAACATGGGCATTTAAGAAATAGACTACTAATGTATTTTCTTCAATAGATGAAGAATATATATGTAATTACAAAAGATATAATACTAAAGGAATCATAAAGCTTAGAACTAGAGTGTTCAGATATTTGATTTCCTCAAGGGATGTAATGAGATTAGGAAAAGAAGAATAAAGGATTCTATATCATTTAATCCGAGAACTATAGTGATCAATTCCGATTCTATCGATGAGCCCATGCAAAGGGTTTGGTTAAGATATGCCAAATTCTACTGATTATATCTTCCAAATCATCCACACTAACAATCCATCCTTCCCCTCCAAATGGAGATTTAAGTAAATAATCAAAAATAACACTTGGGATAAGGGTCAAGTTGGTTTCATGCATGGGGTAATTTGATTAAAAAGAGAATCTTGAAGAACTTACAAAGAGATTGTAATTCTCTAATAGGAATATATTATACAACATCATCATTTTCATGACTAAAAATCCAATATTTAA
>JAOXYD010073517.1:2435-12559 GCA_028565735.1 Pinacopodium congolense
GACTAAGTTGAACAAGCCAAGGAAATGGGTGATTCTCTAGGACAACCTCAAAGAAAGTATGACCTACATCTTATTCACATTTTGAAATTGTATATGGTTTTAAGCCTTTCATTCCTTTAGATGTTTTACCTTTTCCTACTAATAAATGTGCTAATTTGGATGGAAAGAAAAAGGCAGAATTTGTTAGGGATTTACATGCTAGGATTCATGCTAATATAGAGAAAAAGAATGAGTAGTATGAAAGGTAAGCTAACAAGGGGCACATGAAAGTTACCTTTGAACCTTGATATTGGGTTTAGGTTGTTCATATGCATAAAGAAAGATTCGCTGCCTAAAGAAAATCAAAATTGCAACCTAGAAGAGATAGACCTTTCCAAGTGTTGGAGTGAAGAAATGACAATGCCTACAAGCTTAATTTACCTAGTCATTATGGCAATGTTAGTGCTACCCTTAATGTTGCTAACTTATCTTTATTTGATTTAGGTGATTTGGGGACGAATCCTTTTGAGTAGGGGGAATGATAGAGATATGCTTGCATTAGCATTCATTAATCCGTTACAAGGCATTGAAAGCCCTTTGAAAAGAGTAAAAATTAAGCGTGTGAACGAGGCTTTGCAAGGATTGATTAAGGACATTCAAGATGATGAGGTTGTTTCAAAAGATTCTTAAGCATTGCCAAGATTAATTAGTTATTTTTAAGCCTAAAAAGATGGACAATGACATATAAAAATAGTGCTTAGAGCCTAATATGCAAGGATGATCTACATGCTTATTTTTAATGAAGCCTAATCTGCATATTTACCTTTTGAAAAGGCTAAAGACACGAGCTTGGAGGGAAATTTTGAATTTTGAATTTTATTCATTAAATGTTATTAATTTTCAAGTTATTTTTGGAAGGATTTCAATTTTAAAACTGATTTGTATCCATTAACTAAGAAAATCCTTTTAGTAAACTCATTCTTATTTAGTTATAATTAGGGTTAATTAGGAAGAACGTTCCTTATAAGATTTTCATCTTTTAGTGGCTATTTAAAGAGGAAATTTGATGTGTTATGGGATCATCATATTATTAATAAAATTTGAGTGTTTTCTCTATTGTAAAAGCTTTCTCTTTATTCTTTATTAAAGAACTAAATCTAATCTCTTTAAGGCAACTTGTAGTGATCAACTTATAACTTTGGTTCTAATTAACAAGTATAGTTGGGGTCAAGTTCTTTACTTGATTCAATATAGGTTTTGGGGTTTTCTTTTTCCTTGTTAATTTTGAATCTTCAGTTCTTTTCTCCAAAGTTAATATCATTGTGCAAATTATCTTGTTAATACGTATTTAATGCCTTTCATGCTATTTATTGGTGTTAACCATCATGGTCAATTGTTAGTCATATATGGCACCTAAGAAGAGGTGAAATAGGTTCTTAAAATTTTCTTTAATTAATTTCTAGGTTCACCTTAAGTTCTTAACACTTTTGTAGAAACCAGCTTTAAAAATTAAATAAAAATATATGTGGTTTAATAAAACAATTTTAATATATGCAATATCATGAAAAATTCACTTATACATCGAATAGAAATATAAACACAATTTTTTGACAATCACAAACACAAAAAATAAAATCAAATATATCTTGGAAGATTAAGTGCGTAAATAAAAAGAGTATAGGGAAGAGAAACACAATCAATTTATACTAGTCAAAGAGGGTCCACTTTCTCTTACATCTAGTCCTTAACAAAACCTTGTTGAGGTTTTGCACTATAATAAAAATAATAATGTTATAAATATAATCATTTTTCTAAGCTCAAGGATAACCTCTTTAATCCTTTTTCAAATGCTTAAGGATAACCTTTTCAATCAACTATCTTACCTATTAAGAAATACACTTGAAAAATCATCTCACTCAAGCACTATTTACATTTAGAGGCTTACAAAACTCAATACGAATGCAACAAAAGTACTTAAAAATCCTTTAAATAAAAATCAAATAAAACCTCATAACAAAAACTTTTTAATACTCAAATCACATGAATAATTGTTTTCTAGACATTTGGATGATTAAAACTTATGCAAAACAACCTATTTATAGGCTTAAGATCTCAATATAGTCATTTATGATCATTGCCTATCATTTTAATGCATTAAAAGGTTATTACCATTGAGAAATAGACATTGTAACATGATTCTTACTCTTTAACGGTGGTTTCTACAAAATCTAATAATGCCAATGATGTACCATCATTGTAGTCCCATCAACATGGGTCTAAAATAGCTATGTTAATAAAACCCAATAACAGCCTTTGAGTAACACAAAGATCAATGGTAAGAGTATTAGGTGTCATTCTACTTACTAGTAAATACTGTTTAAGCACCAAAAACACAAAAACAAAACAAAAAAAATTGTCCAAGGAAATTTAATCCAATTCAAACCTATCCCAACATTATAAACATTTCATAAACTTGCATATACATCCAAAACCTTTCAAAAGACTAGTTTAACTCATCAAAAGGATTATTGAAAACTTTTCACACAAAATTCCTTTTGATTATGCAGCATATATGTATATTTTAAAGTATGAATTATCTAGCATGAAGTGAGCCTCATTAAACACCAAAAATAACTTAAGACTTACAATAAAGATTACAAATCATAACCTATATAGATTCTATCATGACTTGTTCCAAAACCTTAAGTCTTAATTAATTCAATTCAACATCTTCAATTTTACTCTAAGATTCTATAAACGTCTTTAACACTTTAACTTAATACCTATCTTTTAGTGCTTCAAACAAACATAAAAATTTGTCTGTTTGGTATTTTCTCATTATTAAAACAAGATGAATCTCCCTTGGTTCAACAATCTCTGCTTTTTTAATGATGAAAAAACTATGTGATATAATAAATACAAATTATCAAAAATCATTCAAACATACTTAATATCACATGATTTTCATTTAACACATAAATTCATCCTGTCTAAATTATAATAAGAAACTCAAAACTATTCTAAAGAATCAATACATTATATAAAAGTACATAATTCTTCAAAATCTAAAAAATGACTAACTCTCCTTAAATTCATCAAAATCATGCAACCAATTGTTCAATAAACAATTCAACAATTTTAAAAACAAACAAATCATTTGGAAACCACTAACTTCCCCTAAATTGGTAACTATCCTAATTTCATGAATTATACTAGAATTTGAAAATTATTCAAAGAAAAT
The DNA here is from genome assembly GCA_028565735.1 of Pinacopodium congolense. Classification (NCBI taxonomy): domain Eukaryota; kingdom Viridiplantae; phylum Streptophyta; class Magnoliopsida; order Malpighiales; family Erythroxylaceae; genus Pinacopodium; species Pinacopodium congolense. The sequence goes on from JAOXYD010073517.1 coordinate 5,656, forward strand.
TACTACTCCTCCTTTATAAAACAAAATATATCATATACAACTCTCCCTCCTTTTGAAATCATCAAAAGAGAAGGATAAACATTTAAGCATGTCAAAGACATAAGAATTAACATATAACACACTTCAATCCATAAAGGCCAAAAGAAAATAAAAATAAGAAACAAGTATTTAGAGATCATAAAAAAGAGCCATCAATCATACCCAAGTCTCTCCTAATCATGCAAAATCTATCCTCATACATAGGTTTAGTGAAAACATCCACTAATTAATGTATTGTGTCAACAAATTCAAGCTTTATACCACTATTTTAAAACATGATATCAAATGAAATGATACCTAATCTCTATATGCTTTGATCTAAAATGTTGTATGGGATTCTTAACTAAACAAATTGCACTAATAGTATTATCACATCTAATGGGAATGTTACTAAGAGAATTATCACATCTAATGGGAATTTTACTAAGTTCTAAACCATAATCTCTAAGTTGTTATCTAAATCAAAAAACTTAAATGTAATAACTACCGACAACTACATACTCTACTTTAACTGTAGACAATACACCTAAAAATTTTTTTTATTAAACTATGATACTAATGCATTACCCAATAATTGACATGTTCCTGAAGTACTTTTTCTCTCTAATAAACTTCCCTTATAGTTAACATCAGAATACCTAACCAATTCTAGAAAGGTGTTCTTAGGATACAAATATCCTAATTGTCCTTTTCCATAAAAGTACCTAAGAATAGGTGTAACTGCTAGCAAATGAGGTTCCCTAGTTGATGCTTCAAATCTAACAAACAAACACACATTAAATATGATATCTAGCCTACTTGCTTTCAAATAAAGTAAACTGTTACTAATACCTCGATATTGCTTTATATCCACTTTCTTACTATACTCATCTTTGTTCAACTTTGTGGCTGTACTCATTAGAATGATAAACAACTTGTCTTGATCCATGCCAAATCATTTAAGTAACTCAATTATGTACTTAGCGTGGTTGATGAAGATGACATCCTTCATTTGCTTGATTTGAGATATGAGAAAAAAGTTTAATTCTCCCATCATGTTCATCTCAAACTCTCTACTAATAAACTTAGGGACCGTTTAATTGAGCTTTTGGTTGTAGTTTTTGGTTGCGATTGTTGTATTTTTGTATTGAGTTTTGTGTATTTTTATAAATTTTTGTTTTTTCTGTCTCGATTTCTGTATTGTATTAGTGTGTTTTTTTGTGATGTTCTTTATTGATTTTTGTGGTTAGAAAATCTAAAAACCAAATCCGAAAATCAAATCCAAATCAAACAGGCCCTTAGCAAACTTTTGGCACAAAAACTTAATAGTAGCATTAAAAATGATGTCATCCATATATATTTAAATAATTAATAGATCTTCATTATCTTTATTAATAAACAAAATTGTATCAATTTTTCCTTTTACAAAACTATTTTAAGAAGAAATGAACTTAATCTATCATACCATGCCCTAATTACTTATCTTAAATTATATAAAGCTTTAGATAATATAAAAATGTGCTTGAGTGCTTCATGTCTTTCAAAAACGGTTTTGACATAAGCCTCTTCTTGTATGAAAGCATTAAAAAATGCACTTTAAAAATCTAATTTGAAATAATTTAAAACCCATGTAAGAAGCAAATATAAATCAAAGTCTAATGGCTTCTATCTAGCTATAAGGACAAAAGTCTCATCATAATCTATTCTTTCTTCTTAATTATACCCTTTTACAATTAACTTAGCCTTATTCTTAACAATATTTCCTTGTTCATCTAATTTATTTTTAAACGCCCATTTTGTAACTATTACTAGATAATCTTTAAGCCTACGTATTAGATTTTATACTTTTTTCTTTCAAACTAATTTAATTCCTCATTCATAGCCAAAACTCAATTTTCATCACATAATGCTTCTTCTGTACTCCTAGATTCAATATAAGACACGCATGTAAGATGATACAAGGTAAGATAAGAATTGAGTGGTTCCCCTTAGTTGAATGTCATCTAAAATTTGGTTATAGTGATAGTCCTTCTTGTATCTCTAATTTCATGGTAGCTCATCCTCCTTCCTTTCATCTCTTAACTCAATAATTTTCTCTTGTGTGGTTTGACTCTTATTCTTTTCTTCTTTAAGTGATAAACTTTCTAAGTCTTTGGATAAACTTGTATCATCATCCTAAAAAAATTTCTTACTTTTGAAAGGGTTAGTCTCATAAAAAAACAACATGCATAGGCTTTTCTACTACATGAGTTCTTTTATTAAGCACAACATATGCTTTACTAATCAACTAATAACCTAAGAAAATGCCCTCATTAGTTTTAGAATCAAAATTTTCTAAACTATCCTTAGTATTTAAAATATAACACTTATATTTAAAAACTCTTAAACGGCTAATCTTTGATTTCTTACCTCTCTAAATCTCATATGGGGTTTTATTCATTTTACACTTAATGTGAACCCTATTAATTATGATAAGAAAATACAGTGACTTTGGCCTAAAAGTACTTAGGTAATTCGCTTTCGTTAATCATAGTTCTAGGTATTTTTTGTAAATTCTTATTTTTCCTTTTTATTATATCATTTTTTTAGGTCAAAAATTTATGTGAGATGCCATAATCATCATAAAATGATTCAAACAGATCATTATAAATTTCTCTACTATGATTACTCCTACTAGATGTAATTGACAAGTCTTTTTCATTTTGAATTTTCTCAGTAAAATGTACAGATCATTTAAAACATTCATCCTTAAAACCTAAAAATAACACGTATATAAATCTAATAAAATCATCAATCATAACAAATGTATATGACTTACCACCTAAACTAGTTACTTTAGTAGACCCAAATAAATCCATATGAAGGAGTTCAAGAGGTCTAGTAGTTGTTATCGTTTCTTTTTTTCTTAGAAAGAACTCTTTACTTATTTTCCCATTTAGCATACTCCACATATCTTGTCTTTTTCATACCTTATGCTTGGGAACTCATTCGCAAGTTGTTTGGAGTTAAGGTTTGACAACAAATCCATGCTTACGTGTCTAATTCTTCTATGCTAAATCTAAGCACTTTTACTCAAGGATATCAAACACTTGTTTTTAAGGTTAGTATCATTTAAATCAATGATAGAAATGTTACACTGTCTTTCTCCTAAAAAAAATTATTACCATCACTAACATTTGAAACAATATGTTCATTACCTTCAAAGCATACTTATAGTTCTTATCACATAATTAACTAACACTTAAATGGTTTACTTTAATCCGTTAACAAGTAAAACATTATCAATTAAAGGACATTTGTTCTTATCAACTTTTTCAATGCCAATTACCTTATCCTTGACATCATCTCTAAAAGTAATTAATCCTCCATTCTCGCTTTTGAAAGTTGCTAGGCTTATATGGTACCTAAGAAGGGGTTAATTAGGTGTTAAAAATTCTTCTAAGTTATACAACTTAATCTTTTACCATTTTATTTAAATGCAGAAGCTAAATAACAATTCTAATTTATCGAATTGTATAATAATAATAAATTAAAAAATAAAAGTAAAAGCATAAAGGAAGGAGGACACAAATGATTTATTTTAGTTCAAAATTGTTCATTTGTTCCTACATCTAGTCCTCGACACCATTGTTGAGATTTTTGCACTATTGCAATCAAAACAAATACAATGATAGCAATATAATCATTTTTCAAGGCTTAAAGATAGCCTTTCACTCTATCTTTCAAGGCTAAGGAATAACCTCACAACACTCCCCTTTAAAGGCTAAGGAATAATCTAAGGTTCAAGAATATCCCTTACAAAAATTTACTCTTAATTTCTAAACCTCACTCATAAATACTTTCATGAACATATCACTTACTTGACTTTACCAAGGTGTTTAGGGGCTCATAATAATACAAGAATGAATGCACAACTGTACCAAAACATATACAACACTCTAATAATACACAAAACACTTGTACAAAAGCTTTCAACACTTATCCACTTAAAAACACACATAATACATATATTTATAATCATTTCAAGGACTTATATCTGTTGTCCAATGATCATATCCATTAATTCATTTTATCTTTGCAAAACTAGCCATTATCCAACGCTCATCTGCCAACTTGTAGCATTTGGTTGACAATTATAACTATTTGCTCAACTTATCTTTAGTATTTATCTCTTCGATCGACTAATCTCTTCATTCGATCGATCGACCTTCAAATTTCAATTGTTCAGATGACTGATCCTTACCATTCAGTCTAAACTTCAACTTAGATCAAAATAACACTAACCCAATATATCATAACATAAATTTCATAATCCAATACAAATAAATTCAATCATCTTACCAAATTTCCTTAATACTTTAATCTAATCAATCTCATCTATCTTATAATACCAAATCAACTTTAATCCATATAACTCTAATTCAATTCATACAGCCCAAGACTTAATTATACAAGTCATAACATCATAACTACTTTACCAAATCATTACTCATACCAATTTATCCATCCATTCCTTAGTTATTCAATTCATTCAACACATATACTCATGCAATACCTTACATGCATTTAACTAAACATCAAGAGGATTTTCACACATCAAACACAAACAACACCTCTTGATTATACATCTTATATGTAAAGACTAAATATGAATGCATATGCATGATTGAGCCCTTTCAGCACTATAGTAAGACTAAGAGAAGACTTACAAAGCAACTGACACAAAAACCTATCAAATTCTACTCTTCACCTTGATCTTCTATCTTCAATCTTAAAATTCATCTCCAATACTTCTCTTGTCATCAAGATTCTTTAACATAAACTCTCAAATATGCTCTTTAACTCTAAGGTTTCACAATCATACATTTTACGTCTTTACCATACACTTCAAGACTTATTTTCTTCAAACTTATCTATAATAAACTCCAAAAATACATTAGTTAAAAAAAACTTTGTCATCATCAAAATAAAAGTGGAACTAACCCTTGGCTCAACAATCTCCCTCTTTTTTACGATGACAAAATCATATGATACTAGACTCACATAACAATCAAATTATACAAAAAAAAAGAGAAGAAAACACCAAACAAAATGGACAACCATCTTATGTAAACAAAAGTTTACTTCTCGTTTCTAATATCATATATACCATTCTCTCCCTTCTTGTAATCATAAAAAACTACACATCTAACTATAAAAAGGTATAATACTTGAATGTTAACAAATCTCATACAAAATGTATAATACTCTAATACCAGTATATAAACACAAATCTTATAGAGAAGGAATACATACCTTTTCCTTTCATCAATATCTAAGTTGTAATTTCTTACTAAAATAAATCACACCTCAACTTTCAAATATACTCTCCCTTAATAATATAACCAAAGACAAACTGAAAATAACATGTCATTGATACTTGAAGGGATAAAACATCTTAACTCGTTTCAAAATTTCAATAATCATAAAAACATATACTAATAGTTTTAGAAAGAGATGATTAGTCAAAACTCACATACGTGATACCAAACTTATTGAAAATATAATTCATCTATACCAATTGTTAAAAAATATGATATCAAAAGTTAGAAAGCAAAACTTGATACCAAATATTGTATTCACTCGCAATATAAACCAATTTTCAAAATAAGATACCATTGGTTAATAACATCATCAATTATCAATTGTTGGAAAATTGATTTGTGAAACCAATTATAAGGAAAAACAAGGCAAACTAATAACTTATGCTAATTAACAAGAAAAGTATCACAATATCAGCTGTTAATAATAGTTAAAGCAACTAAGTAGCAAAAACATAACAAATATCACTTATCATTACCAAAACAGATACTCTCCCTTAGGACACCATTGAAACCAAAAATCAAATTAACCCAACAATATCATAAACGGTAAAAAATAATTTAAACATACTAATTAAATTTGGGGATGTTTAGTTGGGTTGTAGATTGTGGTTTTGTGTTGTGGTTGTTATATTTTTGTATTGGTAATTATGTTTTCTTTATCGATTTCTGTGCTGTATTAGTGTGTTTTCTTTATCGATTTTTATGTTTAGAAAAACATTAAACAAAAACCAAAACCGAAAGCCAAAGTAAACATGGCCTTATTTTACACAATTCCAAGGCTACTTTAAACAACTCAATTTTCATCACAAAATTATCAAGAATTCAACTAACTCCCCCAAGTTAATCATACTTAAGCAACAAGTTTAAAACTTTGCAAATTGCAAGATTTCAAAATTTAAGACTCCCCCTCAATTTAGGCAATTTCAATTTTCGATGATTGAAAATTTTGTCATAAAGCATAAAATGCATGTAGAGAGTCAAATGAAATTAAATCTATAATCATTATTCAATTAGATGTAATATCCCTAAATTCATGCAATATCATCTAAATCAAAGAGTAACCATATGAAAGGAATAAACAAGTTACAGACATATAAACATCAAATGCATTGTCCAAAAAACAACTTCCCTTTCTTAACGAACAAATCCTTTTCCATCTTTGAAAAATAATGTCGTGCATGAATTTATCAAAAATCAACTTTTAAATCTTGAATCTAGATAAGGTTCCATGCTTCCCTTAAATATAAGCATAATGCTTTAAAACTAAGACTTATAAACATTGATGGTATATGCAATCAATTGTCATAAGATTTCAAAAACCAATTTCAAAAACTTAAATTCCATTAATTTCATCATTTCTTGTAAAAATTAATCCATTTTGACTCTTTATGCTATTAAACTCTCTATGCTTGAAAATCAGCCATTTGCAAAGACTTAAATGACATACTCAAAATATCATTATGAGATTTTTAAAGTCGAATGTCATGACATGAATTATTGAAAACATACTCTAGGAAATTTGT
>JAOXYD010073567.1:0-12557 GCA_028565735.1 Pinacopodium congolense
GGAGTGAAAGATCTATATGCATTCCTTGATCTATAATCATAATATAATTTTTGAGATTTTTGCTTAGGTTGAGTGAATTTTTTGGGTCAATGTCGAAAAGATTTCTTAGGTCTTGATGTATGTATGAATGCATGATGTATGTTGAGTTGATGATGCATTTTATGTAATCTTAGGAAATTCATCTTCTAAACTCTTTCCCTTTACACAAGTGGTTTTACTAGATGACACTTCAATACTGTAGCCCAAGCCATGCTTATCATTTCTTGTCTTTTGAACACTTAACATAGTTTCAAATTTATCTTTTCCTTTGATAAAATTAGATATATTTTCTTTAAGATGTTCTACTTCTTTCTTTAAAGTCAAATTTTTATTCAACAATTCATCATTATCCTTAGACATCAAATCTAGATCTTTTCTAAGGTTATCAATTTTTAATTTGTACTCATATATTATTTTCATGGATTCTAAGTTTTTATCATGTAGTACCTTCTTTTTCTTAGCCAAATCTCCTACAAACTCAAGTAATTCCTCATATGTGTATTCAATTTCAACTTCATCATTGAGTTAGGATTAGTTACCTCATCGTGAGCCATGAAGCACATATTTGCTATCTCTTCTTCTTCGGATCCACTAGACTCATCCCATCCTACTTTAAGAGCTTTATTCTTGAAACTCTTCTTATCTTTCCCTTCTTTCTTTTCTTCTTTTTCACTTTCTTGGAGGCGTGGACAATCTAACCTAAAATGCCCTTTTTCACCACACTTAAAACATGTTATATTAGAAGTTTTAGAAAAGAACTTACCTTTGCGGATAGGAGTTTTCCTTCAAATAAGTTTTCTTAGCTCCTTGGTGATGAGAGTGACAGATTCTTCTTCTTATTCACTTCCATAAGATGATTCTTCGTTCTCCCTTTCATCCTTCCTTGTTGCCTTAAAAGTAATGTTCTTCCTTTTGGGTCCACCTTCTTCTTGGAATCGTTCATCACCATTTCATATGTAAGAAGAGAACTAATCAACTCTTCGAGTGACAAAATGTTGAGATCCTTTGATTCTTGTATTGCTGTCACTTTGGGCTCCCAAGACTTTGGTCTCCCAAGACTTTGGTAAAGACCTCAGGATTTTCCTAGTAAGCTTAACATTGGAATAGGTCTTACCTAGACCCTTTAAATCACTAACAATGTTATTGAAGTGAGCATACATTGAAGAGATATTTTCATCTTGAGTCATTTTAAATAATTTAAATTGATGTATAAGCATGCTAATTTTAGTTTCTTTAACCTGATTTGTGCCATCAAGTGTGATTCCTAGTGTGCGTCAAATATCATAAGCAAATTCACATATGGAAACTCTGTTAAACTATTCTATACTTAGTGCACAAAATAAAACATTCATAACTATACTGTTTAGGGATACTAACCTCTTTTCTTCGAGATTTAACTCATTGTCGTCCTTAAGCACTACTTGATTTCTGACCATCTTTGAAGGTGAGGTAGTCTTATCAGAAACACATAACATAAATCCACACTTTCACTTCTCAAAAAATGCCTCTTTCTAACCTTCCAATTCAAATAGTTGTTTCCATCAAAATAAGGTGCTCTACGTGTTTTGTGACCTTTTAAACTAGAAGAGGAAAAGTTTTGGATCATATATGCCATATATGATCTTTACTCACTTATTTCGTTAGAATTAAACTACTTGTGAGACTTGCTTTGATACTAATTGTTGGGATGAATATGTCACTAAGAGGGGGTGAATTAGTGTATAAAAATTCTTTTACACAAATTCTAAAGCTTAAAAAAATTTATCTTAAATAAAAAAATCAAATAATATAAATGCAAAATAAAGGTAAAGATAGAGGAGAGTATACACTATGATTTATCCTAGTTTGGAGCTATCTACTTGCTCCTAATCTAGTCTCTAACACCACTGTTGAGCTTTCATTGTTATAACAACTTGAAAATGAAAATGTCACAGATATAATCCTTTTTCACAGGTTAAAGGAATACCTTTCACTCATTTTTTTTCCTAGACTCAAGAATAATCTCACGACCACTTAATACAATTGAAAAATACTTCACTTGATTTCACTTGATAATCATAAGAGGCTATGAATGAATGCATAAGAAAATTTTGTTTACCTCACGAAAAAACATACACACAACAAAATGTTTAATCAAAAGCTTTCAAGTAATCAATCTTTGAAAATAAGAGCTTTGTAAGACTTGAACCAGTATATTCACACTAAAATTTATGTATTTCTCAATGTATATATAAACATAACAAATACTCCTATTTATACTAAAATATTCTGATAAATCTGTTGGATAATGTTAATGTTACAGTTTGTCTAACGGGCAAAACATATAAATGCAATTTATCATTGTACAATGTTACAATCCTATGTGTAGTCTGGAACCTTCGCAACAATTGATCGACCGATCTCATGGTTCGATCGACCGATAGGTCTTTCTCATTGTGTTCGGTCGACCGATAAACTCTTGTTAATTATTCGGTCAACTGATAAACTCTTGTCAATTATTCGGTAGATTGAACAGATCTTTCAGTTAACCTATCTATCTTATTCGGTAGACCAATCTCAGGACTATACTAAGCTGAATAATTGGTGAAACATTTCTATACAGTAAACCAAATTTCCAAGATACAAACACATCAAAGCAAGTCTTAACCTTCCTTTTAAAACTTATGTATGTTTTTTTCTAACTAATTTAATCATGTATCAAGAGTTGTACTCTTATGTAATCATATTAAAAACACATAATGCCTCTTAATTATGTACCTATATGCATATTATAAAAATATATGTGCATGAACAGTTAAATAGAGCCTCTTGAAAATATCAAAATAAAAGCAAGCAAAATTTACACTATTTATACTAAAATAAAACTTATTCTAAACATCTTCTTCAAACTTTGAGTCTTCATATGATTCTTCACTATCTTCTTCAAGACTCTTTGATTGGTCAATTTGAACTTTATCCAACTTATCTTTCAAGCATACTTAAAACATATACATTAGTAACAAATAGTTGTTTTATTATTACCAAAATAAGGTGGAACCATCCTTGGTTCAATAGAGCTAAATCAATTAAAAGAAATAAGGTAACGACCTCAATACCTAGGTTAAAAGATCATCCCATTATCGACGCAAAATGGGTCTTTAGGAACAAATTAGATTAATAAGGTAACATAGTTAGAAATAAGATTAAGTTAGTAGCCAAAAGGTATAACCAAGAAGAAGGTATAGATTATGATAAAACTTTTACCCCTATAGCTAGGATAGAAGTGATTAGGCTATACTTGCATTCTCATCATACTGGAGCTTTAAAATTTTTCAAATGGATATGAAAAGTGCATTTTTAAATAATTTTATTGAATAAGAAGTATATGTAGAACAACCCTAATTTTTGAATGACATGATGCATATGAGCACGTTTTTAAACTTTCTATGGCATTGTATGGTTTAAAACAAGCACTTAGACTATGGTATGATAAACTAGGTGCTTTTCTCAAAAAATGGCTTTATTAAAGGAAAACTAGATATTGTTTTGTTTATTAAAAATAAAAAAGATATTTTATTGTTAATATATATAGATGATATTATATTTAATGTTACTAATGAGGTTTTATATCAAGAGTTTTCAAAATGTATGACCAAGGAATTCAAGATAAGCATGATGGGAGCATTGAATTTCTTCCTTGGATTTTAAATTAAGCAAATGAAGGAAGGGATTGATAAAAAAAAAATCATTAGGCACACCTATGAGCACATCCACTAAATTAAAAGAAAAATAAGAAAGGTAAAGAAGTAGATGTTAAACAATATAGAGATATGATTAGTAGTTTGTTGCATTTAAATGTTAGTAGGTCTGATATAATGTTTAGTGTATACTTATATGTTAGATTTCAAACATGTCCCAGAGAGTTACACTTATTAGCACTAAAACACGTCCTTAGATATCTATGTGGAATTAAAAACATAATTTTGGATTTGGTAGGATATTTCGATGTGGATTATATGGGTAGTTTATTAGATGGGAAGAGCACCTTTAGTGCATGTCAATTCTTAGATAATGCATTAGCACCTTGGATTAGTATAAAACAAAATTTCATAGCTTTTTCTACCACAAAAGTCAAATAAGTGATCATCGATAGTTATTTCACTCAAAACTTATGGCTTAGACAATAACTTAGAAATTATGGGATTGAGACTAATAAAATTCCTATTAGGTATGATAATAATAGTGCAAAATATCTTACTAAAAAACCCATCCAATATTCTAATATAGAACATATATAAATTAGAGATAATTTTATTAGGGATCATATTCAAAATGAGGCTATTAAAATGGAATTTGTGGATACAATGCATCAATTAATGGACCTTTTTATAAACTAGAGTGTGAGGATAGATTTTGCATGATTAGATGAGATTTAAGCATGGTAGATGGAAGTTCTTGATGATTCATATGTGTTTGCCTTATGATATTTCTAGTTTTTTTTTGCTTTTATTTTTATGATTAAATTTACCTTTTTATTATTTTGAAAAGGGGAGGAGATAAATGTGATATTATGTTTCACTTAAAAGAAGTGACATTTCTCTAATGAATTAATGAATATAATGCATGAATTCAGGGAGAGCAATATATTTGATCAACTAAAGGGAAATTAGTAATCTTTAACCTTATCAAATATGAGTTAAATTTGAATTTGTGAAAATTATTAGCAAATTTTGATAAATTTAGGGGGATTTAGTAAATTTTGAAAATTTAATGCTTATTGTCATTTTGTGATAAATGTTGATTTTTAAGATAAGTTTATTGATGTATTATAATATTGCATTTTAAACGTGTTAGTTACGCTAATTTTTGCATTGTAAAAAGGGTTGCATTTTATTAATAATATTTAAGTGATATAAAGTGAATCTGAGTGAAATCAGAATGTTTTGTGATTATTTGTAGTTTTATAGTTTATAATATCACATAATTTTATCATCATCAAATAAGGGAAGATGTTGAACCAAGAGAGGTTTCACCTTATTTTGATGATGACAAAACAATCCTTATAGTAATAGTTTATTATGTAAGATATTTTCAAAAGATAAGCTTGTTAATGAAGCTTAGAGAGATAAGTTTTGGAATCCAAGGGCTAAAATGGAGTGTATGATGATCAAGTGAAAAAGACTCAAGATAGAAGATTAAGATGGAATTTTGGTAGATTTATATTTTTAAATTTTGATTTAAGTTTCTCTTAGTCTCACTTTGGTTTTTAAAAGGGATCATTCATGCATAATTGAATTTATGTTTAGAGCATGCAAGTAGGCTACATAATCAAAAGGAAATTTTATAAAGAATGATTTTGAAACAATCATCTTGATTGATTTTAAAGTGTTTGATTGTATGTAATGCTTGAAAAACTAGTTTGAATAGGAACTAGTCAACTAGAAATGGTCAACCAGCCATTGGTCAATCAATATGGTTCATGTAGTCAACTAGTATGCATCTGACACCTTGTTTGATCAACTAATGTATAGAGGTTGGTCAATCAATACATGCCCAAATCACGCTCCAACGTTCGGATATGCAACAAAAATTATAACTAAATGCTTTTAAATGTTAGGCAACATTCATAGATAGCCAGTAGGATGAAAATCCAATATAAATAGACTTCTTGCACAAGGTTTTGTACATCCAAAGAGTTGAGAAACAATCCTACAACTAATTTAAAGCAGAAAAGTATGTGGTTTTGTGAGTTATGGATAAGTTTTAAGTTTGATTTACATAAATTGTGTAAGGCCTTTTATTACATTGATTTCCAAGTGTTTAGGGAACCTTTTAAAAATCTTATGCTCCTAATGAACACTTTTTTAAGTGTACTTTAAGGGTTTGAAAAGTTTTGAGGAGATAAATTGTTAAAAGGTTATCCTAAAGTTTTGAAAAAAAGGTCTAAGTTGTATTTTGGATATTTAAGATAGTAAAATACTTATCGAGAAGTTGGGGAGTGGATATAGGTAAAGCATTTATCATCGAACCACTATAAAAATTTGATTTACACTCTCTCCCGTAACATCTCACTTCCTCCACTTTACTCAATGAATAGCTAAAAGGGATCTTGATACGTGCTTTCCTACTGGCAATATGAAAACCATGAGATATATATGAGCTCCTCCATCAACTCTGTAGGATATGGAATATAAGAGTTAAACTCTCTTGTCAGCTCTCTAGTCTCATTCTCTTCACCATTACCCACAACCTCATATTCATTCCGTTCAATCTACATCTTCATACCACTTCTTAAAGGTTCTCTATGTACATATTCCTCCAGATGAAATTCAATCTAATTAGGCATGCTCTCTATTATTTTTCTGCAACTAACTTAATAAGCTTCCCAATTTGAATCTCTAAGTTATAAAGAGAGGTTTCTTTCTTTCTTTCTTTAAATTTCTTTCATGCTTTTAAGTCGAGCTTAAAATGTTGATGTTATGTTAATAAATAGCTCTTTTAACTTAGAATTATCCTTTTATTAATGATGATAATCTGGTAAGGTTGGAATTGAGTATATTTCGTCACTCCATAAGAAGTCAAGGTGCTGCATCCACTCTAGCTTATAGTTATTATTATAAGTAGGTAAAAAGCTAAGAAAGCTAGCAAATCCTCATCCTAGCTTGGAGTTACTTTAGTTGGCTTATAGTTATTATTGTAAGTATGGTGGAAATCCATCAAATCTTCATCCTTAACTCAAAGCTACTTCAATTGACCAGCCTAAGTTATTGATACAATTATCTATTATTTCTAAAGGATCTACCAACACTAGTATTAAATTCTCTTAATGGCTTTTTGGTTCCTATTGATACTCGTTTATTGGCCAATTGATTGATTACCTATTGTAATCGAAAAACAAATAGGTGTGAAATTCAAAATTGAAATAAAAATAAAATAAAGAAAAAAAATAAATTCTCTCAATTTCTAAGTTTGGTGTAAGCAATTATTATAATCTACTTCTAGTCATAAACTAAGATACCCAAACTAAGAAGAGAATTTCTAAACAAATAAATGCATTAAATAAATAAAAATATTAGATTAACAAATAAAATTTTCCTAATATTCTTATCCCTAGAAATAGTGTTAAAAACTTGATGTTTAGAATTTAAACAATAATAAGATCAACTAGATAAATGCACTTATCGCTTTATAGTATAATACAGTGAATATGAGTATCGTTCCTATGAGGATTACCACCACTAGTGCTAATCATCTTTCTATTATCTAATCTAACAAAATGAGTAATTGATTTGATTGAATTATTAACTAAACTAAAATTAAATTATTAAACTAAAAAACTATTTAAGATAATTATTGAAAAGAAATAACAATTAATAGGAATAAAAGTTAGATGAGGAATCCCCTAGAACCTTAATATGCTCAGGTTTTATCTTGATTTAATGATTAATCCCAATTACTTATACTGATAAAATCCTTTAGTTAAATTATATTATTTCTTAATAAATATAATTTATATCTCTTAGTTGATTAATTAGAATCTCTTTTAAATTAAAAATATAAGAAGATGCATTAAAATGATTAATGGAGTTCATGTGTTAGGTTTTAATATAACTTGAAAAACTTATTTAATTTTATCTTTAGAAATTCATGCAAGCTTTTTTCCAAGAAATTGATCTATTCACATAAATTATTTCTCAATCAAAATATATGAAATTTAAGATTGAATTGAAATTGCTAATAAATTTTGAACTCAAACACAATCATAATCTTGAATAAACCTAAGAAAATCTGAGTCTTTCACTAAATCAAAAAAATCATAAAAAATAATATTATGTTTTATCCCATCTAGATCTTAACAAAATTAATTTATATCCATAAAACTAAACCCAATAACCATTAAGGAAGAAATAGATCGTAAGCTTATTCTCATAAAATTTTGTTCTTGAATCTTCATTTAAATCTTGAAGTAATCCTCTTGATTTTCTTGAATATTGTTGAACCAAGAAAGGTTCCAATCATTTATGTTAATGATGACAAATCACAATTATTACTAATGTGTTATTTTTTATGCATTTAAAAGATATGAAAATCCAAGATGTGCATGCATATATGTTAAAGCCTAAGAAAAATGGAATTCATGAAGAAAATGATGATGGAGCAAGCATTAATGAGGAAATCAATATAAAGAGCAAGGATATAAGTTGACGATATGAGGATCAAGATTAATTAGGTTTAGGAATTTTTTTTAATATGTACACTAGAATTGATCTTAATCAATGCTTAAAAGGGGCTTACTTTTTCATATCATAATTACATGAATAGTTACAAGTTAATTGAGTAGTATCCAAGTGTCTAAATTTCTATAAATAAGGCATATTTTAAGTTTAAGTTTAACTTGAATGCCTAGGTTTCTAAAATTATTTTGTGAGTGAATTAGGACTCGTATGAATTGGTTTTGGAATGGAAAGAAAAACCTTAAATTAGTTATGAATGTTTTGAAATTTTCTTGAAAGGCTTAAAGTTATTTAAGAATGAAAATCATTCATAAAATAGGTTAAATTTTGTACCTAAGAAAATTAAATCAATTTAGTTATTAAAAAACTTTAAAATGTGTTTCAAATTTTGGTTGAAGTGCTTTTTCAATAAAAGAAACAAGTTTGGTATGTTTATGAATTGGTTTAGAATTAGTTGAAAACAAAAGTTTCAAAGTTTTGCTAAATAGGTCATAAACCAAGACATTTTATGCTTTTGATCTTAATTCTCAATTCTTGGTATTTAAATTCTCTTGGAGATTATTTAAAACTTATCTAAATTGAATTGCAGTTAAAAGAAATGAATTTGAATTTGTTTTACACGAGTTCTATAATTCTACAAAACCTAGATTTGTGTTTAATTGATAATCGATTAACCAATCTCACATCGGTCAACCAATTTCTTTTTAAAAATAGCATGATCAATCAACCATTCTTTAGTAGGTTGACTAATGCCCTATTTAAATAAGGATAGGTTAACCTATTCCAAGGATCGATAGATCATTCTTTAATAGGTCGGTCAGTCCCACATTGGTCGATCGATTAAACATTTCTACAATGTAACAACTAGTTTTTCTTTCAGTATCCAATGATTTTTCATCCCTCTAATGGCTACAAAACTCTCCCAATGACTCCATAAGCTTCTTAAATCTATAAATATAAGTTGTATAGTATTTTTTTTCATTTTTGTGAAAATTTGGGAGATTTTTTAGCTTGAAATTTCTCTTACAACAAAGTTGTCAAGTTTCACTGTTTTTCATCTTTCATCTTTATCCTTCAAACTTTAAATCCCATTTTTATTCAATTTTATTATGTTCTATTTGTTTAAGTTTTTAGGAGGTTTACTAGTCTAATTTTTCTTCCTTTAAATTTTTAAAATTGTTTTATTTTTAGCTTTAAGAGAAACACCATTAAAGGTGTATTTAAAATGCTATTTTGGAGATTTTAATTATGTTGGTTATTAATTGGATTATAAGCTCTCTCTTTTTTCCTTGAAAAGATTGTTAAATGTGATTTAGTATTAATTTATATTGTTTATTTCGTTGAATGAGTATTACAGAATGAACTAAGTATTGATGTTACATTGGTTGCATTTTGAGCCCTTTCTTTCATTGTTTTTTTATCAAGTTATTATATTGATTTGTATGAGCTTGATTTTAAGGATTAATTGTAGGGCCAAGTTGTGAGAAGAAAATTTTTTAATTTTAATTTTGATTAAAGGTTTACTCTTTGTCCTTAAAAAAGAAGATTTATATTGGGTTCTTCTTTACCTATTTAAAAGAAGATTGATGTTAGGTTACTTTTCATCCTTAATAAGAATGTAAGGTTACTCTTTACTTTTCATCCTAAAGAAAATTTGGTACAGTGAAATTCCAACATTAATATTGGAAGTGGACGTAGGCTAAATTTGGATAGTTGAACCACTATAAAAATATCAGTATATCTTTCCTCCCTTACACTTTTAATTATTTACATACTATGTTGAATTTATAATTGATTAAATTTGGTTGATTTGGCATATGCATTGGCATTCCATATAGGTTGAATATTAATTTAAAGATTACATATAGTTAGAATTGATTTGGGTGGCTTAGATTGTTAGTTTACCAAGAAATTTTTATACATTCAATTCATCCCTTTGGGTACCATAGGACTTACAATTGGTATAAGAGTATGGAATTCACTTATGCATAAATTTGTAATGAAATTAGTGAGCAAAAATCCATTATGACACATTTTTATGATTCATTTAGTCAAGAGGAGTTAGATGTGCATAAATCACCCTTGTTTAATGACAATGATTTCTTAGAATGGAAAATTATGATAAACCTTTTTCTTATGAGCTAAGATTTTGATTTTTGGGAAATTGTAAAAAAAGCCTTATAATTTTACAAATGAGAATGAAGTTGTTTCTTTAAATAAAAAATTCATTCATATCTTTTTCAGTGCATTAAATAGGAGTATAATTGATAAAGTATCTATTTGTATTTCAACTAATATTATTTTATGTAGATCAGAGTAAATTTATATAGGTGGAAATGAAGTAAAGGAAGCCAAAGAAGAGGAGAATATGCAAAAGGAAGAGGAATAAGTACAAAACATATTCTTTGTAACTTTGGAAGATGACACTACGTCTTCATCAAATATTTAAAACGAAGGAAATGAGGTATCTTCTAACTCTTATAATGTTGATAATAATAATGTTGATATGTATTAAACTAAGGGAGGTTTCAATCTTGGTTTTAATGATAACAAAACATGTTTAATTATTAATGGTTTAAATTTATGATGTTAATATCAAAGATAGGTATGTTTTAAGAAGAATTCAATATGGAAAGCTTAGAGTTTGAAGGTTAAATTTGAAGATATAGAAGATTAAATGATTTGGAAGCTTCAAGACCTTAGATAAGTTGTTTCAAATATATTTATAATTTTTACTTGATGTTCAATTGATCTAAGGGCTTAGTTTTGATCATACATTGCATTTAATATGTAAAGTTGCATATTCTTTCATTTCATAAGTCATTTCATGTTTTTGAATTATTTGATGAGTTTTTATCATTCATATAGCTTTCAAATATGATTTAAAAGTTTTTTGAAATCTTAATTATTGTTGGGAACTTGTATTAAAAATTTTAGAGTTAGCTTTGAGTATTTTTTTTCATGCTTTTTATAGGCACAACGACGGGCTGTTTATCTTATTAACGGTGCCATTAATGAACCCAGAAGGTGCCGTTGTACTCTTGGTTTTCAGCATCCTCAGCGGCGGGCTATTCATTTGTTAACAATGCCGTTGATAAGCTCAAAAGGTGCCATTGAAGGCTCTATCTCTAATAGCTAGTTTCTACTTTCAGGTTTTTTCTTTTTTTCTTCATTCTAACGGCTTAAAAACCCTCTTAAACCCTCCTTAAACATCCAGACAATATATATATCCTCTAGAAATGAGTTTTGACTCTCTTGACACTCTAAAAATCTATCAAACCTCATGAATCTCTCAAAATTCTCAAGCTACCCACTCTCTTACTAAACTTATTTTCAATCATCTGCTTGTTATTAATTTGTTCTTATGGGTGTGCACAATTGTTTTTAATCTCTTGCTTGAGTATTTAAAAGTTTATTTGATCTATCTTTTACATTTAGAGAGACTATTTCATCATATTAAAGCTAGAACTCCTACATCTATCAAAATTGTCTCTGTTGAGACTGTTTTAGCTTGAATCTCGATTTCAGGTGATAAAATTTGTTTCTAAAATTGTGTGATTTGAGTTTTTAGTTTGATTAAGGTCTCTAGACTATGGTTAAACTTTGTTTTGAATTTTCGAGGCCCGGTTAAGCCACTAGTTTAAGTTTGATTTTTATTTCAACTTACTTAATCTAATTCTTTGTATTTATTATTATTATTTTATGTTTTTTTTAGTTCTTAGGAGTTAGAATCTTAGTTTCGAATTTTTGGTTGATTATTTCATCAATTATGTGCATTAGTTCATTCATACATCAAAACTATCCTATTTTTTATGTCCTTCATTTGATCACAAATTTCATCATCTAAATCAGTTTTTGGGTGCATAAATTTATTATGGTTAGTTCACATAAGGTGTTAAGAGTGCTCTGGTATTTTTAGTTTGATTTTTAAGCATTTATATTTGTGTTTTAAGTTGAACATTCATAATGTGCTTAAACTGCCCAGATTTTATGTTTAGCTCACTTTAGTCAATTTACATATATCTATACACATTTTTCGTGCATAATTTATGTCATACAAAGTTTTTTTTAAGCTTTCAATATTGTTATCATTCATTCATATCATTTATTGAAAGCTAAAGTCCTTAGTTTAATTGTGCACTGAGTGAAACACCTTTTAAGGTGTATTTGGTTAATTGAATGTGGGGAAATTGTTTCATTTGGATATTTATGAGTTGCATAGGCTTATCTTTGCCTTGAAAAGAGTTGGTAAATGTCACTCTTCACCTTTAAGGAGCAAGATTGTTATTGTGGGTTACTCTTCAC